>DWJN01006730.1:0-10465 GCA_018248895.1 Carystus phorcus | reverse complement strand
ATACATTACAATACTATAAATTGGTTAAAAGATAAAAAAACTGCATGTTGCTTAGACTTTTTTGATGTGTGTATATACGGATATTTAAAAACTTTCATTATTTGAAATATGACCTAAAACAAAGTAACTAAATATGATAAGCTACGAATAGTTAAAAAAAGTGGAACTAAAACAAACCGTTTATTTAGTTGTGTAACAGGTATAATAATGATAATAAAAACATATAGGTATTAGACAATCAGGTAGACACGTAGATAGGACTTTAATCTAGAACAAGTTTTATATTTTAAGCAATATTACGAATATCTGACTTTAATTACATAAAAAACGTTATTTTTCCACATCGCAACTCGACACAGTCACGTACATCAAGTTCAGAGTTATCGGCGTTTGTAGGGTGAGTGCACCACGTTTAAGACCTTTGACCGCGCGAAATCAGCGCGGGTCACAATTTCCCGCGCGGTCATGCGACTCTTTGCGGGTCGGCTCTGATTAGGACTTATCGTTCGATAAATGACTTTGCGCGATTAAACCTCAACTTACTTTTCATATTGAAAAGAAAAATTAATGAAGACCGCAGCATTTTATAATTATAATTTAACCTTATTCTAATATTAGCTCTTTGACGTCCGCATTTTTTTAATTAAACTTGTAATTCTTTGATATTCAATTATTAACAGTCACATTATTATATCACTATATATTATTTAACGATTGTAAACACGAAGCAGACGCAAAATAAATGTTTATTTAATTGAGTCTTTAAGACAAATGACGTCGTAAAAAAGCCCTAAAACTTCATTTTTCTCTCGGTAATAAAAGAACAAACTAAGTAAAACATTTAACATTGTATCTCGAAACTGATCACTGTATTACAAAATCTCCGTCTGTTAATAATTTGATTAGTGCCTTATTGAAACATTGGCTTTCCTTTATAGACGTATTTTAAACCTCGTAAAAAATTTGCTCCGTTGTTTAAAAATGTTTTTATAAATCGGCTTACATATAAAATGACTTTGTTGAATCAATAATTACTTAAATTAATATTCTAAATTGGCTGTTGTGGGCTCGATATATAACTACAGAGTGCTTGTCGAATCATTCATAGTATAGAGTCCCACAACGTCCATGGTTTAAATTTAAAGTAGGTTAATCGTAAAATAATAATCATAAAATATATTCATTTTCCATGCGCTCATAGCGCTGCGGCTTCTGTCCATCGTAGGTGTTTGACCGAATTAAGTAGCAAGTGGTCTGTACTTCGTAGTTACGTGGGCGAAAGCTTAGTTACAAAAACTCTGTAGCTGTCTTTACTCTGTAGGTTTAACTTTTAGTAAGCTCTTGCACCGAGTTTTATACTTTACATTTCTTCAAACGCCATAAGTTAACGCGGATCCACCGTTATCGGCAAAATGGGATTACATATAACCCTATGTTATATGTATAACTATAATTACCGATAAATAAATAATTAAGAAAAATATTTAACGTTGATTAACATAATAATAGCAAGCGAATTTCATTTAAATCTTTTTAAAATTTAATGTTTGGATAGTAAGACGCCCGACGTCCGAGGCCTTAGTCTGACTCGCAATAGCCCGGTTTTATAGTGGTCGTAACCTTGTGATTGCAAACCTTTTTGGGGGCTGAAGATCACAAACACAAGGACAAACCCCGACTACCACTCGGGAGTAGAAATAGTTAAAAAATAGTCAAAAGTCAAAATAGATAGCAAACAAAAAGTTTTCAAGTATTTCTTCGAGTCAAAAAAAAAATTTAATGTAGTGATGATATTTCAAAATACGTTTGCCTGTGGATTACATAAAAACAGCCACGTCATAAAAAAAAATATTCATATTGTTATTATGTATAATAATGTGTAAGTTCTTCACTTTGTATTCATTTAGCTTTACTACATGTGTACCACAGAATTAAAATGACGAGCAATGAGCTATTTGCACACAATGGAAACAGCGGAAACAACTCGTGTTATTTCAATTCGTTCTGTAACTTTCACCATTAGTTGCAACTTCAACAATAACCCTTTTGTCATTGGCGACTGACAATCTAAATAACAAGTTAATATTTGTTTACGTTTTTAATAAGTATGACCACAAATTTTATTGTTTACGGATATAATACTATATACTCATTAATAATTATAATATCTGTACCAATTTCACAAATTAAGTAACTGTAAATCAAATCTATTACTAATTAATGTAATACTTAATCGGTAACTAACATAGGTATTATCTGTACATAATCTACATTCCGAAAATTATAATTATTACACCACTACAATCACCAACCAAGAGTTAAAATTACATTATTTTTTAAGTTTTTACATCCTCGACTTTTATTTTTATTTATTCTATTACCTCACTACAGAATATAATTATGAATACAGAAATTTAAGTTTAAAAATGCAGAAGTAACATAAAAAATTAAAGCTTTAATTAATATAAAGGATTTCTAAGACTTTTATACAACGTCGGGTGTAACCTACGTAATAGGAGATACCCTATATAAATTTTAGATTTCTGCATTCCATTTTCATACGAACTAAAGCTAAGGTAAGCTAAATCTGAAAATTCTTCGTGCGTGCGATATTCTTATATTCTTGCAAAGGGATAGGAAATCTTTTTCTCTTCTAGTATTCATATGTGAACGTATGAAATTATAGCTATTTATTACTCTAAATAAGATTCATCCAATTCATTACTGCAAATGTAACAGTTGTTATATTTTTAATACGTAACAATGAAGTGCTTGTTATGCTAAAGCATACTCTAGTATTGTATTTCTGCAGACATAAGTTTCAATCTGAGCGTTTCCTGCGACTGACGGCTCAATTGCTCTTTTGTAATCAACAATTTGTGCCGCCACTCAGAGAAAAGCTTCCGTCGTACTCATTCAGCAATAACAAGATCGGATTCCAGGCTATTTTAGTCCTAGATATGATCAGGAAATTGTGCCATGATAGATCAGGGCCCACGCGACGGAATATCTTTAGAAACAAAATTAATATATAGGTTTTCAACAAATATCTTTCGCCGTTTCTTCTCCTCGATATAAAAGCACCTTTCTCAAACGGTGGTAGAATCAAAATAAATGACGTGCATAAGTGTATTGAAATAATACCTACATGAATAAATGATTTTGAATTTGAATTTGAAATAACCTATCATGATAAATTATGGTCAATTGAATCTTATTAAATGGTTAAATTATCATCATATTTATATTATACCAGTCTCACCAAAAGCGAAAACAGCAGAACAACATTTTTTTAACAGTAACTCTTCAGTTCTTTATTTCATATGAACGCAGAATGAACTTAAACATTTCGATTGCCTAAAAACAAATAAACAACCCTTGTAACATTAATTACTAAGTATTACCTATATTAAATTTATAAATATTTACCTACATTTATATACCCATTAAAATTAACATTCGTTTTCAACTTTGAATTGTAAACGTATACAGTTAAGGTCATATTAACATTATAGACTATTTTATCCAAACAATAGGCATTTAGCGTTGCGTTTAACGTTTGAAGGCTAAGTTTGTGACTACTTAGAATAAAAAGTATTTGTATAATTACTTATCTAATGGAATAGCTTTTTGTTGATATAGGTAAAATAAGGGCCGTATCAGACATTCTATTTTACCCAGTTATTAGGTAACATATTAATATTTTATATTAGATCTACTGGATCCCATTTGGCTTACAGATCTAGCATAGTTTGGTAAAAAAGTATTTTGTACATACTCTGAATATACTATTAAAAACTATTATGATATCTTGTAGTGATTTCGTTTGATCACTTTATTCAGCCATAACCGATATTCAGATCAGATGATTTCTGTTTAAAAATAAATATTATGAGTGCATTGTATTCAGTATTTATTGACAAAGATCCGTTGTAGTTAATCATTCCTGCTACAATCAGCAACTTTCGATACTTTAAAGTATCATACATTTTGGCCGACTCAGATTCAGATCAGGCCGAATTCAGATTAATTAAAAAAATTGTTGGTTTTTTTCATTTTATTTTCAGTTTTAAACAATCCTCTGTTTATTATCTTTGCTGACAGAAATCTTTCATAGAAAAATTATTTATGATGGACTTATTTACTTTTATAAGAAGTTTAGGTTTAATCGTAGAAAATATTTTGACTAACTTTGCCTCTTATATAAATAAATATCCAATAAATAAATACCTTTCTACTAAAATCGATCTGTTCAGACCTTTACAATCGCAACGTGTAGCACGGACGATTGCACGGCTAATAGGTCCACTTTTACCAACATTAAAACTGCATTAGATTCTATTTAACCGTTTACAAAGCGCGGCTTGTTAAGTGATTGAAATATGGGTTTCGTGTTTCAAACCCAACAGTCCCGCGCTAGTTTGCACTCAACACAGAATCGTGGTCAAAACAGGTTTCGATAATATATACTTCCATATATGTAAAAAAAAACGAAAAAATACATGTGACGACCCTATAATAATATATGTATATATTTTTTGGTTTAACTAAATAAGTATTCGCTATTTCACATTATTCTTATTATATACTACTCTATTTAAACTTACTATTTTTACACTACTTATTCAAATAGCGCTGTTAGCTGAATTTAGCCGGCTAATAAAAACATATAGAAACTTATACATCAGAAAATTCTTGATTTCAAAAATGAGTGAAGCCGTCTCATCCAACAATGGTAAGCTAATGGTGGACGATGATTTAAAACCTTATAAATAAGAATATAACATCACAAGCGATATACATAGTAGAGTAGGATTTATGACAATACTTAACAAGCAAAATATATACAATACTACGTTAACCATACCACTCTTGGTCGGATTACGATTGTGTATCTATTCTTTATGCACTGACCGTGGAAATCTTAGAACCTAATAGATTCTTGCAGCGATGAACAATACAAACATAAATATTAAAATATTCGCAAGATGGTAGTTGGAGTTATCGACAAAAAGTATACCTTAAGGAGTCACGGTTACCGAGAATAAGGCTAAGGTTGATAGATCACGCAGGACACTCGATACTGAAACGATCACGCGCATCACGTGTCGTGTCTATGAACTTTGAACATAAACACGGACATTGAATAAGATAAGCAACATTACTAATATTTTGCAATTTTATAGCGGTCTTCTGTTATTTAGATGAAGCTTTTGATAAGAGCTGGAGAGCTATGTCATATAACATTAAGATTGAACACGCGTTAAGTTTCTTCAAAGTCTAGCCACTACAAATTCGGTATTAAATCTCAATACAGAAGCTATCTGAGGTAGAATTAGGGGTTCGAGTGTAATTCGTTTCGGAAACGAAATCGTAATATTAACAATTTTTTCGCTACCAGTGTTCTATGCTCACGGTATATTCGACTAGAAGCTGCAGCCGCTTGACTCTCTTTCATCGATCTAGTAGTAACGCAGCAATAACATGTAAGGATTGATGTTTGCTTTGCGTGTTCGAGTTAGTTAGCTAGATGTTAGTACAGAGCAAAACTTTTTTCAGATAACTAAAATTTAATCAAATAAACATTGTCAAACATGTCAAACATGTCAACTGTAGGCATATTTAAACCCATTTCAAAATGTTCGCCTCTTTTAAAAATTCTTGTAGTTTATGTTGCGCTGCCGCTCTCAATGAAGTTTTATAAATTTTATTAATACCATTTAATAAATTGGCGTGTCTATTGAATATAATTTTCCTCGAGAAGAGTGTCAGTGAACTCGCCAGAGTGCGTTAGAGATTTATAGGAATGGCGAGAACCGGTCGCCACTTCCGATGGCGTATGAGCCAGCGCCGTGGGATATCATAGTTGCCACGCTTGTAACTCTTGTTGGAACTTTTATTATAATTACGATAATACTAAGTTAACTTTACTTTATTTTCCATATCTCATATTTACAAGAATAAACGTTGTAGGTACATCTACATTTCTATTTTAGTAAATGTATCTACTTATATATGTTTTGACCACCTATATGCACAAATATGTTTGTGATAGATAGTCGAATGAGTAGACGCTGTTATTAAATTATTTTTTCTATATTTTCCTCTTTTATTATTATGTTACTTAATTCAGAATTTCACAAGCCATTGAAAATAGTTTCAGTTTTAGTATATTGGATTTTTTGTTATATCATAGTATTAAAATCGAAGTAAAGAAACAAGTAAACATTTTGTCTTTATCGATATATTCTTATAATCGAAACAGCAAACTGGAATGGCAGTTGGCCAGTATCATAACAATGTTGGAAAATCGTTGTAAGCGCCGAATATCGAACAAGTTCTAAACAAAAAAAACTATAAAGGAGTAACAAGAAATAAATACCTAATAAAGAGCTACCTACATATATCTCGAATCTGTAAAGGTATCTACGATAGAAGTACCTTAACAGATAATCAACATCGAAATAATCTGTGCGTTGAAAATGAGACTAATAGATTTAGATGTTTGTGTCCTGTCCTATTTCTAAACATAATACTGGTGGCACTACAGACGACTCCGCTCTGAGACTCACCATACACAAATGAATGACACGCACGATAATATATTTTAACTTTGCGTCCGGTATCAATATTTCATATAACTTTCATAAGCAACAGAAAGCAACCAAAGAAGTCTGGCTGGTTATTTTTAAAACAAGGCGTGTTGCTTCATTTTAAAACATACGACCGGCAAGCAGCACTCGCCGTTCAATAACGGATGCCGTCGATTGTGGATTATTTTGGTCCGGGAAGTATAAACCGGCGAATGTGCAATAACAACGAACACGGCTAGCCAACTAGTCACTAAGGATCTGTGCACATAACAATGTTTCTCATTGCTACAATATTTTACAGTAAAATCAAGTTTCTTTAGCTACTAATATACTGGCATATTTACATTATATCACATTTACATCCATATATTGGCCTTATCTGTCTCTCCGGTTTCTCACTTCGTAAACGGGTAACACGATAAGCCAAAATCAGCATTCGATAGAAAAAACACATTGTTTGTACTGTCTTCACCTAGGTCACTACAAATTATCCGTTGTTATTCGTATTTGACATGACATCAAGTTGTTGACATGATCTGTTTTCAAAATTAACATTCGGATAGGATTAATTAAGCAAAATATAAGACATGCTCTCTCAAAATATAAGACGGTCTCCGGACGCCAACGCTGAATTTAATCCTGCACTTACTACTCCTATATATAAATTAAATGTTTATTAAAATTTTATTACTACTTGGTTCGGATATGGAAAATAACGTTAACAACAACAATGACATATTGCTGAAGAAAAAAAGCTAAACGCCGTAAGTTTTATTGTTATTACTCATCGACACTGCGACTAGAATAAATGAAAAACATTTCTCAATCTGTTTTTAAAGGAACGTAACTAGACAAGCGGATAAAAACCTTACCATTACTTATAAATAACGTGGAAAATAGGCTCGTTGGAAGAGAGATCAACAACCTTCCACACGAAAGTTTTCAATAAAATTCACAACGAAGTGTGAAGTATGCCAATCCGCCACTGAGCAGCTTGATAGGAGACCTTTAGCCCTTTTATTATGAAAGTCTCTAGGCTCTAATCGCAGCTGTAAGATATTTACGGCGATAGTAACTATAGAAATTGTGCAGATCACAGCTTATGAAAAAAACAATACGATCACACAATAGGTTCCTGATTTTTGGAACGTACCTCTTTTACAAACATTCGCACTTTTCGAACGCCAGACGATAACGATACCCGTTACACCTTAGTCTAACTT
Organism: Carystus phorcus; assembly: GCA_018248895.1. Lineage (NCBI taxonomy): Eukaryota > Metazoa > Arthropoda > Insecta > Lepidoptera > Hesperiidae > Carystus > Carystus phorcus. The sequence continues at coordinate 2,649 of DWJN01006730.1, read as the reverse complement.
TTGGTATACTCGTAATATGGAAATATAAACTTTTGTATAAAAATTACCATCGGCATTTAGTATTAGGTATTTGATTTTCTGTGCTCGGAAAGCTTCTCAAATTGTAATAATTGTCTACCAAGAAACTATTTGACCAGTGTAAAAGATCCGATACTCATAAGGAAATGCCAAAGAACGGCTCCATCTGCTTAGTTTAGACGTTCCCCGAACCTAACACACGCAATAGCTTATCTCACAGTGCGAAATACTTCAGTAGCGAAATTTACTACGCTGTCTGGTACAGATATCGCTTTTGAAATCGTGTCTCTTAAGTAACGAGTCAATATACGATTTATTGTAATTGGTGTATCGGTAGGAATGCATGAAGAGTGTTTGCATAAAGCTATACGAAACACTGACAGAATTGTATCATGAATATTTTAACTGCAACATAACCTCCGGGTACCGGCATATTTCCACGTAATATAACGATTAGTAAATTTAACATTTTTAATTAATGTCTACTAACCATTTCCATTAGAGAAACAGCAGTCTTGCACATATTCCATCTTCCATTCTGAGAATCACTTCAAAGAGCCCCTAAGTATAGCATTAGTGATACAAATACCTAATTATGTGTCCTTAGGTAGACTGATATGTTCCTCACTCATCCTTATCACACACCTACAATATGTAGATGCAATAGTCGGGCTAACATAGGACAGGTCAATGCAATAATTACACTGATGAACATAATCCGCATCGAATTGAAACATGTCATGTAGTTCTGTTGCGTGACTCGTGAGCCTAATTTAGTTATGAGGGCGTTCGCTATAATTTAGCAACATAAATCTCGTCTGAACTCAATGTATTTCATAATATTTATGAATACTACCAGTATGTAGATGACGCTAAAGACGTTAAACATCTGTGTCATTGTCTACAATTAAAATGTTAACGTCACAAATATTAGCTTTGTTATCGAGATTCGTGACAAAATTTAATATTTTATAGACTGTAGAGATAATGAATAAAACTTATAGTAGGTACAATGCTAAGAAAGTTGACAAATTAAAGCAAGTACATCATTCTCGCTACAAAAATAATTTCACTTGGTGACGTACCGTCTAAGGCGTTGAAATGGTCCGTAATGGCTACCAAAGGTCCACAGGAAGGACGTGATAGGCAATCAAATAATTTAGGCTAAACGCCGCTCCCGCTTCGCTTTCAATTACGTGCTAAGACATTTCTTAGTCTAGCTCGCATGAGACGTACTTTTACTTGATTACGATATGATTTCTAAGTAATACCACTAGAAGACAATCACTTTATGTGGTTTCTACGTACAGATACCTTTACGTGAAAAACCAGTTTGTAGTTTTTAGTTTCAGTTACAATATAATTACAACAATATTGCTTGAATATAGTTTAGATAAAGACTACTTTGAATTATTCAAACTAAGAGATTTCACGAGCTATTAATATGGATGATTATGACATGACTGTAAACGCTGCCAGTAGAATAATACTCCGATGTCTTGTGTGAATCGTAAGTGATCTATCAAATAAAACATCCTTTGGTATGTCTCTCAGTAATTTGATAGATAACCGTCAGTGGCCTTGTAAGTTTTTTCTAGCCTATGTCACCGTTATTATCTGTTGACCCTTAACTTTTCCGTCAACAGTCCTTTGGGCTTCAAAAAGTTTTATTATATATTCTTAATATATATAAAGTACGGTGTTTGTCCGCGATGGAGTTCTAAACTACTAAACCGATATTAATCAAATTATGCACATCGTGTCCGGTTTAATCCAACTTAAAAGATAGGATAACTTACATCTCAATTTATAGTCGCATAATTATTTTATTGCAAACTATTTGTTTAATATATTACAAAGGATTAGTTCCATAAGAATCTAACAGATGGCGGTGAAATTAATCGGCTAAATTGAGTATGTGAACCTTAGTCACAATATGGCCAGAGCAATGAGTGGCCGGGTCTGCTAGTAATAATATCGGTAAGTATATTAATATAACTTGCGGCTTCAGATACGCGCTTACTGCAGGTAACTAATGCGTGATTTTTGCTACATTTTCACATAAGCTTAGGTTCCAAATGACTTAATTATTATGTAGGTATTATGCAATATTATGTATTCTTAGGTATTATGCAATGCAATATGCAGCGAATATTTACTTATTAGCGTAACAATTTAAATTTAACTCGACAATGGAAACATAAAGAGAAAATATCCAGCTGGTGTCAATGTATTACGCATGGAAATTAATAGTGACGCATCTAATTATGGACATCCGTTCGTCCCGCACGAAACGTTGCAAAATATCACAAAAGGACTGAATGGAACAGGACATCCGTATATACATTTTCACGTTAGTAATCAGATAGACGGCAAAATGAGAATTGTGGTCTATTGTGAAAGTGGATTACCTACATGCAACTTAATACCTTCGGGTTACGCGGGAGATATTTAAACTTTACAAAGATATTAATATTTCATTTCAAGTATCAATTATTAAAAATGGATCCTGTTAAGCAGAAAAGATCCAGTCAACATATTATATGAAATCGAATTACATACATACATAATCTACTAATCAAGTTTATCAGGAATGACAGAAATTCTTCCAATGAAAAGGCACTATTATAT
>DWJN01006729.1:0-10466 GCA_018248895.1 Carystus phorcus | reverse complement strand
GGGGCTGGCAGCACCGACTTATCAAAATTTTCTAGGGTCGCCATATAGCACACAAATGTCAGATGGTAAGGAATTAAACAAAATGTTTTGTAACATCTCGATAGATGGCGCATTGAAAATGAATAACTGATTTAAATGGTGTTTCGTTTAAGACGAAATTATAAATACAAGGTGCCATTTTATGTCTTAATGCATATGCTTGCTACAAAAGTAAGAATAGAACTGAAAAAAAAATATATTCTAAAATGGGGTAAGCAGTGCCATCTATTGCAATTCAGGTGTCGTTAAAAGTAGAAGGTATGGAGCTGACTACACATGGTATATCGGTGCATCGAAAAATTACGTTATTTACATTATATAATTTTTACTTATAACAATTATAATTACTACTAAATGTTATATTTATTATGCCATACATAGAGTATTCGCAAATTGAGTTGCTTAAATATTATCTGAAGGAACTTCGTTCCTACCTGGTGTCCCATGACACCACATCAATTCAATATTTTTTAAATGTTTTAAATGAAGACACTGTATGATATTAAATAAAATTGAAATTCCATTGTCATATATGTTTATTTGCAACTTATAACTCATAACGTAATTAACTAAAGTAAACTTAACACATTTAATAAACTAATCACAACTCGTCAGAATCAATCTTTTTATTAAGTTTCAGTATTATAATAACCGGCTGAGCCGATGGAGCTGATGGTAGCCACCGCAGCGACAACAATTCATGTTATCACCGACACGTTGTCGGATGCGATGAACCCGCGTGTTTTTGCAAGTGAATATGAATCAGGCCACTGAAAAAAAAAAGAATATAACGTTTTTTAGAGTTTCCCTGCGTGCGCTGAGTAAACGGTGAAAGTTACTCAAAAAAATCATGAATTACAATATTGTTCCCCTCTAAAAGTTCTAAATAAAAGTCCAGGTCAGCATATGTCTAGCTTTTATGGTTAATCCGCTATACCCATTTTTATGGTTATTAAAATAGTTGTAAAATAATAATTTATATGGCCAAACAACTTTTGCTGGGGTCATCTAGTAATTAATATAAGTACCGTATACTAATGAAAAATTATTATTATCTCCTATCGTCTACCTTGTTACGTCTAATAAATAATGTAGCAAAAACGTAAGTAATTCATATACAGTAAGAGGCATGTGCGGACACCTTAGATATACAGGTAAAGGTTACTGAGAGCTATGAATATTTAGATGGGTATGTATTGAACTTTATACACTGAAGAATTAGCTAAGCTATTAATATTATTTAGTGATATCTCTGTTTTGTTTGTGACCTACAGAGCGAAGGACCGATTCCCTACTAGAACAAACATTTACTCAAGTGACGAATAACAATTGTTCTAACTTCGTAAATGTTTGTAAGACTAATTGCGCAAGTACATGTCACCAGCAACATAAGAGTATTCTAATGCGACGGTATAGGTGACCTTTTTTTACCTATTTATTTCATAAATTATATTAAGATGTTAGTTCAAATAAACAGTTGAATAGAATACCTGGTTACTACTCTAAATACTCTTAATACATACGGAATGTCAAACGAATTGAATGTTTAAACCGTATAACCAAAAAATATAATGAAATGCAAAATTATTTTTAGATATAAAAGATAACACTTCTGCATAGATAAAAATACAAACAGATACTTAAAATCTCTTCATTTTTACGAATAGGTACATACTTCTGTTTGCCAAAGTTGGTATGGCTAATTCAGGAGGTTGTGTCATTGGTGTAACAAATTAAAGTACTTAGACATCACGTGCCATGTATCTTATTTACATAAATACTTACGTAATTCAACCGCAACTTCGAGAAGTACCATGAGAGTGAAGCCAGCTACGGAGCACACGAATTGGACGAGTCCAGTGCGATCCTGTCTCCATACCTCGAAGAATACAACGTAAACCAGCGTTCCACACGCTAAACCCTGTAATGTATACAAATATAACTTAATTACAGTCCTATACTATATGGCAGTTTGTTTTGCGCGAACTAGATTGCCCCAGGTCTCACAAGCTCATGGGACTTCACGGACTCTTACTTTGTATGTTAGTTGAATTCAAAACACGACGAATACAGAATAAACGATTTTAAATAGTTTAGTTAGAAAATAAACCAGGGCCAGTTTATTTTTTGCCCCAGGGCCTTTGGATTCCCCGCTATGCCAGATTGCTCCAATTTAAAGCTACAGCCAGCTATGCTGATCAAGTGCCGATTGATAATTCAGAACATAGTTGAAAAATTCCATGCGCAGTGAAGGGATTCAGCGTGAAGTTTTCCTTCACCAAAGTAAGTAAGTGTAAGTAAGTACACGTATAAGTTTGAAAATTAGACACGTGTATTAGAACTACGTCTATTTGCGGGAGACAAACCAAACAATCTCGTCAACACAATTTAAATCACATATCTACTCAATAATAGACCACAGCGACACGAAAATTAATACCTCACAATTTTGTACAAACAATTTGACCTGCATGGCGCAAATATTACCTTAAGAGACTGCATTGAAGTATCGTGAGCTCGAATCCCAGCGAGGCAAAAATTTAAAAGGTTAAGTTAAATATATTATGTGCTAGGTCTGGACATGTGTGTACTTGTCTTTCCATTGTCCATGGAATTCACAACACAGGGAATCCTATGGGGATATGAGTGTGTAGTGATTTTTATTACTTACAGCTTTATTACTACGGACAACTTTCATATCAACAGCGTCATCATTGCATAGAACTTTCAAAGTTGGACACGGTCAATGAAACGGCATTGACTTTTGAACGATTGTTTGACTTTTGAAACGTGTTTGACATAACCTTGTTTGAATATAAAAACGTTGCAAACAAACGTGCAACGTTCACCCATGTTAAAATTATAAAGCACCATGCCTTATTTGTTGTGGTACCGTTTTTAATTACATTTAGAGTTCATTTTATATTCCTTTTTTTAATGTAAATAGCCTGTAAAAGAATTGATGGGAAATGGTCACCATCGATTAGTCAGTTTAAAAGTATCATAAACATTGCCAATTAAAAAGGAAGCAGAGGTCCCAAATATGTTCCATTCTCGCGACCAAAACATCTAAAATCATTTCACTGTCGATATTTATTGAGTAAATTACTATTATATTTATGTCGAAGATGTCAAAATGCCACTGGTATATGTGAAAGTATAAGCATTTATTTATTTTAACTGAGGACGTTATCATAATTATTACACAAACAGATAAATACTTCACAATTGTTTATTGTAACAACACGTTCATAGCGCGGTAACAGATACATAACTCATTATTGCCTTCAACGATCAATTTATCGCATTTCCTTTAATATATACATTGTTTCACATCAGATTGGCATCCCACCTTAGAAGTGTTTATCAGACAAATAGAGATAAATTGTTTGCTTTCCTAATTACTTACACGGTGCGAGATATGACAGCTAATATTATTGGGTAATAACTCAAGTAGTGTATAATACGAATAGTATGAAATACTAACCATCCAATCTAGTAATTTTTCGAAATTGAAATTGAAGTTTCCGAATACAAATTCTTATACCGAACGAAGCCTATAGTTTAAAAAATAACAAAATATAATTTTTACCACTGAAAAGTTGGTCCAGTTTTATTGTGTATACTTTAAACATACTATATAAATCAGGCTCTTTTTAGATTGAAGTTTTAAGGTATCTATTATTATTAAATTTTTTATTATTTTTCTTTCCCTTTTCACTATAATTTACCACGAACTAAGATAAGATAAGTAAATTATTTAAATGAATAAGTATATCATTTTATAGGGAATCCATCGCTGTTAACCAAGGCTTTCAATTCATAGCTGTTATTTAGGTAAACACATCTGATTTAATTAGGAAAAGAAATCACGTCAACTAAAAACACCGTTGCTTTAACGTGTGTAAATCTAATAGTTATTAGCTTTTTAGAATAAAATTATAATAATACTAGCTGACCCGGCAAACGTTGTTTTGCCATATAAATTACATCTAGGGAATTTGTAGTGTAAAAAAATACTATTAAAATATTTGTGGGTAGTGATAGAACGGTGAAGATTTAGGGTTGTAGGTATTTTAATGCACTTACCATGATTATTAATCATAAAAATCGTTAAGTTACCTGCAAAACCACAGAGTATATGCCAGCTGTAGCTGCACCAGCGCCCCCAACTAACAATATCCCGATACCGATGCCCAGCGCCGATACGAAGGAGAAGGTGAAGATGTAGACCACTGACAGCCAGCGCTTCGTTTCTGCTACCAGCAGCTCCACTCCGATGCAGAACGCTATTATGTATTTATGTGCTGACACAGCCCCGAACATATACCTGGAACATTTATTGCATTATGTAAATCAGACGGAAACCACTAAATTATTTGGTATTCTGTTTCTAATTTCATCCGTTACAATTTAGGCAGATAATTTAAAAAATATATTAGAAAATATGTTTTATTTAGAAGTAATTGCTCAAAGCAATAAACTCTTATAATTATCTGAGTAACTTTTCAGAAAAAGTTAAGAGATGGCGCTACGGTTGTGACGTTTAATATAAGCAAAATGTTTATTCTTGCATTCGTGATATCTCATTCCATGCCATTTCCAACACAGGCATTTCGGTGTAATTGTGTAAAAGTTTTTACCGATTATATATTGTAATAAATTTTTATAATGTCTGCCAATCTAGATATTTAAGTACTTAGGTAGGTACCAACTTATTTACCTACCTACATAATAAAAGGTACTCGTATGTAGGTACAGGTATTTTAAAATCTTATTAACTCCTCGATTGCTCTATCCAAATAATACCTACATAGTTATTAGTTTGTTTATCTACTTACTCTTCGTTATATGATAAATGTAGGAGTTTATCACTGCTTAGAAATTTAAATAGAAATGGAGTTGAGTAGTTATTTTTCGTAAACCTTCTTCAAGTCTTTATCATATTCAATTACGAATAACCCACAGAACAATGTTTTAATTTACTTCTCCAGTATATCTATCTGTGTCTTACCATGTCTTACTTACGTTTTATGTACAACAGCAGATTTTTTGTATGCATGTCGATGTGTGTGCCTATTTTAATCAGTACTGAATAACATCAGGATCAAACCATCGAGCTATTGCGTTCGAATGAATAATCCTGTTAGTAACCCGCGTTCAACGTAATACTTACCACACATTACCAGCAGACGATTCGAGACCAACGGCAAGGCCTTCAAACAGTTCGTGTATTGACAAAGCCAGCACAATCAAAAGTCCTCTCAGAGCAGCAACTACAGTATCATCAGCCGGCGTTGGAAGATGGCTGTGTCCGTGATTTTTCGCCGCTTCAATCTCCTTATTATTATTTTCAACCGAAGAACTAGGGTCATTACTGGAAGTTCGTCGAATACTGAGTACTCGAGTGAAACTTGTATTGGCTGCCTTGTTCTCCCTGCTGTTTATGTACACGTGCACCAGTTCTTCGACTAGATACATCATGAAGAAACCACAGCACATGATGAGGGCGGCCAGGAAAATGGGTATCTCCGGAAGTTGTCCTGCATCTAAAATAGGAATTGAAATCAAGTTTTTTATTAGCCAATTGAAACGAAGCTTTTGTAGGTATGGTTGCGCTGTAAACATTTGAAGTGATTCATTTTGGGGTGTCCGAAAAAGATGACTAGACATTGCAATATAGTCTTTTCATTTTCAATTTGTAGAAAACAGAAAAGCCGATGAGCTATCGACGACAAGTGCCTCGTCTTCTATGGACCTGAGCGTCACTAGAGAAGCGTTCACACTATAAAGTGGACCGTAAGAATGAATCCTTACCTCCTACGTATTCTGATAAGGGTGTACGTAGTATAGGAATATATGACGAGCTCCAACCAAGTGAACTGATGACTTGAAGAAAACTAGACAAAAGGCTTAGGACTGGTCAAAGCGTCGCAAATTAGGCTAGGCCTATGTTCAGCAGTGGATATTTAATGAGTGATGGATGGATGATGGATGAAAGTTTATTTTCGGCGCGAAATTTGATGTTCTGTTATGTTCCTTCAAATTAATAATAATCCAGTATGTACAAAAAGCAGGGTTCCGATGTATTCTATCTTTATAGGGTTTTTCGCGTGACTTAACCATATTTTTCAGACGTAAAGTACTAAATTCTGGTTAGAGCAGACCACGGCAGGAGATCACGACATCATACTTATTATGTACAAAGTACCTACTTCGGCATGAGTTATCGATAATAGCTAAGACTGGTGATACTGTTGAAGCAAGTCCTGAATATATTTTTTAAGTAATAGTCCGCCCTCATTTCGCTTAGCCAATTCTATATTATTACCCTGGTCGGTAATAATTGCTTTTCATTTTTAAGGCGTAACATTAATCACATGTTTACCTTATATTATATTATTGCAATATTTGTGTCAATGCGCTCGAAACATTAAATAAGCATGTGTTACTACGTACATACTAACCTTTTGATAGACCCTTTCTTTGTAACTTATACCTACCGTATCCATTATTTTGTGGTATTAAATTTGATCCCTGGGAAAATTGTTTTGGCTTAAATCTGTCATTTAAGTCACAAAATGCATTAAGACTGATCTGCTCAGTGGTAATGGTATGATGCACGTATTAAATTGCATTAAAAAATGAATTGGATTATTTATCGATAAATAAGTCTACCAACAATAAAATAATATAAAATATTCGCACGTACATACCCGCCTTTTACTGGTTTATTGGCAATAGATATATGTAATATATATTACCACACTCAGCTACAAACATAGCTGTATAGCTATAAAGATAAATTAAGTAATCAGTATCAATTACTGTTGTAAACTGCTTAAATATTACTATTACAATATCTGCGGCTGGGATTTTACGCCCTCTTCATTCAATAGTAAAATTGTTCCTATTACAGTAGCGTCCGGTTTGAATCTAATGTTAGTGCGATTAAATTTGTAATATAAACATGTTTTATGTTACTAGGAAATAAAACTATGAAGGTACATGTTTACAGAATTAAAAACAGTGTCCACAAAATGAGATAAAGAGAGAATTACTCGTGGCTACTTTTATTATTCTTTTAAATGGAACAAGTTCAGAAATTTTCCAATAAAAATATTTAGATGGAAGTAATAAGGGCATGCATCCATAAGGTTATTTAGCAAAGCTCGCACAAGCTCAGACCATAACATATTGGAGATTTTGATTTTACGATCTTCGGTCAGCAAGGGTGACTGTAGTAGGTACCGTCAGGTCTACATTTTTTTAAGTAAACACCCGCAAATCAAACTTATTTATAATCATCGTAGATGGCAGTCGTTCAATGAAGATAACATTTATAGATTGACGCCAAATAATAAAATTTTATGAACATTTAAATATTTTAAATTTTATAATTTCTTTTTTCTACATGTACATTTCACACTTTAGAAATAAAAAATATACAATCTAAGAAAATTATTAGATTATCTGACTACTTGAGGATAACTATATCAGCAATATGTTTATCGGATTGAGCCGATATAATCTTTATTTCGACAATCAAAAGATTACGTGCAAAGGCTCTTTGTTACCTTATTAAAATGTAATCCTTATTGTCGCGATAACGATAATAAATAAGTAAACGTGTTCTGATAATAAAAAGTCATAAATAAGGTCCTATAAATAAAACATTTCATCCCACAAAAAAAATTCATGATTTCACACTAATTGTGCTAAGAATTTAGCCAAAAAACGAGCAATAAAAAGTTGATAATAATAAATTTTGTATATAGCATTTTGTTCCAACTTCATTTAAAAATAAGGGGTTACATTGAGCGATATATCAAAATTTGTTTTCTTACTTGAAGAATCTCTGAAACTTATATTCTCAGTTTATAATATTCTCAAACCTTAGCCATCAGCATGGCTGGGCCCTTGATGTCCATGGATGGTGGTGATGGTTACAGCTGACCACTGACCCGTCCGCAAGTTTAGTCTGTCCGAGTGTATATCACCATACACTTACTAATTTTCTTTGAGTGTAAGTGGATTGAGGCGTAGGTTCGATCCGACAGAAGAATGTTTTTGAACTAACCTGCTAAATCCGCTAGTTTTGCATATAATTTTATTACGCATCTAAAGATTCAAAATGAACTGGGCGGGTTACGTTGGACAGTCAATTAACAATCGGGTTCAAGGGATCTCCGCTTCCTTCTAGCCTAGAAATGGGTAACACTAACATACATGGACAAAAGTCATGTAACATTTCAGTCTTAGGTCATTTCTATTAAAGTTCCATCTGGAATTTTGCGACTGTGTGTGTGAAACGCTCATAGCCCGAAGACTATGTCGAATTCTAAGTGGTCGACTGTTAAGAAAATGGATGACCGCCAGTGGAAAAATTTCTTAACAGCTTCCGTACATCGGAGGGCATTTAAAACTGTTGGCCCCAATTATTGGTATATAGCAATCGTTAAGTCATGTCCGATTCCTTCCGATGGCATTAAAACTTCCGATATTTGGTTTGAACACTAATTTCTCCATCAATCCATCATTGAAGAAATGTGGTTGAAATGCTCTAGACCTCCTCAAAAAGCAAGGCGGAACTGTTCTTTGCATTGGGCCATTTATACGAATCCAAGATCATTATTTAAATTTAATTCACAAATAGATAAGTTCATATGCCGCCGAAAGCAGATAACATATGCTTGTGAAAATACATGGCAGTGTTTCATAACCTCAACATAACAAAGAGATACTATTAAGATTAAAGACAAGCATTAACAGTACTTGAGATGTAGTTAGTGTGACTTGTCTATTTTGTGACAAAACGCTTATCTATTTCAAAATTTTATATCTTTTAACAGCATTGTTTGTTTTGAGGGTCTCTTATTTTGCAATCCAAGGTATTCTCTCTTGCTCAGTCTGCATCCTTTTTTCTCTCTTTCCGGAAGGGGGAGGAGAGGAAGATCTTCAAAAGATACCCTCTGCGAGTCATGTGCGATTTTTACCCACTAAACTCCCCCTACCGGTGCATATGTTGGGGAGGATCCTGCATCTCATGTGAACGCTCCGATGCCTCCCTTGTTTGCCCTCTGGGCCCCTTCTGCGGTTTCTCCTCCCACAGCTTTAATTACGACAGTCACTATTAGTAACGGTCGTCGCCGTCTCCGATTAGGATCGGCCCTCTCCGAATTCCGCTCGGCAACAACATCAAAAGCATCATTGAGCGATGACAGCCAAGAATGAAGAGAAAACAGAAGGAAAGTAATGTTACTCAAGCTTTCAGCCAGGAAGCCAGAAATACGTCTTTTGTGTTTTTTGTATTTGTCCCATTTAAACAATTTACAATGATATATTTGCTATAAAAAGACAAAATACGAGCCAAATGTAAAATCTACTTGCTTACATATTGACGACGTATTACGAAGTTTTTGATTTAACTAAAATTATGCGAATCACGACGTTCTGAAATTACATAACCGCGAATAACTAAATAAAGTTATGAAACACCGTTAATGTTGACACAAGATTATGATCTTTATGAGAACTTCATTCACCTGTTATTTATTTTTATTATTTGCCCACGATTTCCTGAAGCGTTACTGTGGACACGAAAGGAGATAGCATCTGTAACACTAAATTATTCGTAGCTACTGTTTATATGGAATTTATAAAAAGAGTAAAGACGCAAAACGCGTACCACATTAAATCAAATCAATTGATCCCAGTTTTTCTACGCTGTGAGCAGGCAAACGAGTACACCTGATTGTAAGTGATCACCGTCGCCCATGGACATTAGCAACACCAGGGATGTCACCAACGCGTTGCCGGTGACGGTCTGTTATTGCCAACAAAAAGGCATTAGTAGTAATATTTGATGTAAACGCTAAGTGAAAACCAATTGCCTTGCTCGTGGTGAGCCTTGCTGAGCATTCTTGTTGGAAATCGTTGCCCACTCGACCCTCCTAGTGTACTTGAACTTATCATAAGTTAGTAAACATTATTATACAGAAGGTACTAATAAAGACATCTTAAACACGTATGTTTATCTACACATTTGTAATCACTCGCAAATAATCGTATAATTTTTGATAATCGCACTTGCATTCATATGACGATATTTGGCTGAGGAGATGTATATTTAGATATTAGATATAGATGACGATAATAAAATTGTTATTGGTATTTTTTTCATAATTTAGTTCATTAAACTTATGACTTCTACTTCGGTAACATTAGATACCGATACGAAAGATTAGTTACTAGATGATCCAGCAAACTTTGTTTTGCCATATAAATTACTAGCTGACCCCAGCAAACGTTGTTTTGCCATATAAATTATTATTTTAGAACTATTTTATTATAACCATAAAAATGGTTATAGTGAGTTAACCTTAAAAGCTAGACATATGCTGTCGCGGACTTTTATTTAGATCTTT
>DWJN01006728.1:0-10467 GCA_018248895.1 Carystus phorcus | reverse complement strand
ATTTATATCAATGTCACATCGCTATGCTTTGTGACTTTACGTATTTAGTTTTGTTTTTAATTTATTTTATAAAAAAATATTTATTTATTTATTACACGCCAACAGCAGTACACACTATACATTTTTGAACATTATATACAGATATAATAGGCTCGTATATCTTAATATAAAACGTATATCTGCAATATAAAAAATCGTTATGTAGTATATTTATTAATGTTTTTAAAACAAATTTAAATTATTATTTTGACATTTTTTATTACTGCTTCATATAGGCGTGAGACATATTCGTACTTAATATTTTAAAACAGCTAAAAGGTATTCAAATAAAGAAAGAAAAATAAAATAAAAAGTATGCAGGAATATAATATACTGCTGCATTTATACTCGGGCTATTAAAAAAAGTTCAACAGTTGCATCCAAGGGCTCGGTGTAAATTAAAACAATCTCATTCATTAACACCGGCGGACGTCTTCATTTGTTTGTAGTGGCGATGACGAATCCTCGTAAATCGTTCGTTCACACTCCGCACGCTCCCCGTTCGCCCTCCGACTAATTGCCGCCTCACTATAACAACCACCGTCATTTACTCGTGACGCTCGAGAGTAACTTTGTGCATCTATTGTTGATGTCCTTTAAATAAATGTTACGGTCTGATGATAATAAAGTTAGTAGATAGACTTGTGTAGATAAAAGATTCGAAAAATATTATAGGGTTATTTTCGTTTTTCCATAAAGTTAGTTTAATGTGAAGACTATAAGTACTGTATCCTAAAAACATTTAGTGACAATGACTACATTCATACGTCATCGAAGATTATTCGAGGAGGTGCGTATTTTTTCTGTAGAGTATATAAAAATCGAAATATATAATATATGATAAAAATTTAAATATATAATAATTTATAATGATTTAATTCTAACTTAAGTCGTCTTGAATTGTGCACTTTTATTACGATACGAGTACTCAAAATTTATGTATTTTGTACGCTGTACAATATTTGGACTCGGATACATTGACCGTGGTCACGGCTAATCAATTCAGCACGGAAATATTTATCAAGAGTACTCTTACCATTGTAAAATCGTAATAGAAGGACTCTGTCCTGTTTTTGAATGGATTCAACAAGTTAACGGCTTATTCCCTAATTTGCCACTGCCGGTATTATAACTGGAAGTCATTACACCCTTGTTTCACTATGCAATTTACATTGCATTTACAAATAGGCAAAGGTACATGTTTCGGCCCTGTCTTGTCGTCAACTGTTTAATAAAATTGTAAAATAAACTACAATGTCTACAATGTACCGTCCCGTCGACAGCTGTCGATGAAGGAGTGGGACATCCCGTACGACGAGCTGAAGCTGTTCGAGGTGATCGGCGAGGGCCGGTTCGGGACGGTGTACCGCGGCAGCTGGCACGGCGCGGTCGCGGTCAAGCTGCTGCATCTGCACTCGCACCTCGACCACTGCGCGCCGCTCGACACCTTCAAGCACGAGGTAAACACATACATACACACGGACATACATACGTTGCGCTCGTACTAACGAATACACACACATATGCACGCAGACACCGCGTACGCATATACGTACATGCGCACGTACACATACGTACATGCGCACGCACACATACGTACATGCGCACACACGTACGTACACACACACATATCGCTCGTCCATTCCCTTTAACTTATTAGTGACTCACTACAGAGTACGAGTCTCCTCATCGCTGAGGAGGACTAGAGCATACGCTATTATGCTGCTCCAGTGCACTTTGTTGGTGGATATTATGAATCTAAATATTACACTGGTAGGTCATCGTCCTCGTTCTAGAAACAATGTTACAATTTTGACAGCTCTGCCGGCATGGGATTGGTTTTTGTATTTCGGCCAAAGTATTGCCAATAACTTCAACAAATCAAATAATTTATTCGAAGTAGGTTTTTACAAACACATGTTCCAAAGTCAACTACGCCATCGCTTTAGCAAAAGCCCTACGATGAGTGGCCCTGGTAGAAGAAGCGGCAATAAAATCCCAAGGTGCTTTTGTTCCAACTCACAGTTACAGACAGCACTTAGATGGTACAACTTATATGAAGCTCATGCCCAAGCATTCTTGTCATTAAAATATTCCTCTAATTTGTAGTAACCCTTTGACATTAGAATACCTTTGACATAAGCTTTAAATTAAGCAACGTACGTTCTCAGGTGGCGACGTTCAGGAAGACGCGGCACGAGAACCTGGTGCTGTTCATGGGCGCGTGCATGAAGCCGCCGCGGCTGGCGATCGTGACGTCACTGTGCAAGGGCATGACCCTCTACACGCACATCCACCTTCGCAAGGACAAGTTCACGGCCAACAGGAGCGTCATAGTCGCGCAGCAGATCTCTCAGGTGGAGTTTAGTTTTTTAAGTGAAAACTTATATAGGTGTGTTACATAAACGACAAACGCGACAATGCGACGCGAAAATGTCATATAGTCGTTGCATGCCGTGTCCTGCGTTGTCGCCTTAATCAGCGTCGTTGCTGATATGGTCGTATTGTGTCGTATTACATCGCGTCGCGTCGCGTCATGTCGCTCAACTAGGGTTAGACGATATTTTGGTACAGGAAAGTGTTATGAGTATGCATCATACATATGTTAAGCTCAAGTTATAATTCTCGGTAACGAAGCACCCATACGTTTTTTCAACCCATCCAATCAAGCGAGCTCCACATTATTATATATTTGTATAATTGCAGGGTATGGGGTACTTGCACGCGCGCGGCATCATCCACAAGGACCTGAAGACCAAGAATATATTTTTGGAGAACGGCAAAGTGGTCATCACCGACTTTGGACTGTTCAGCGTCACCAAGCTATGTTTCGGCAACAAGTAAGTTGACCTCACTGTATCAAGCGGTGTTTTCGCTTTACATATTAGTTTACTGTAATGTTTTTTTGTAACTAATGATTTGATTGACGAGCTTTGTCATATTTTTAAGTTGGTGTCAGTAACCACTCTCGAAAACATGTTGAGATAAACTTATTTCAATTACTATTTTTATACTTATTTCAGTTACACGACATTTTACTTACAATGACTTAGTAATTGTGTATTACAAACGTGCAAAGATTCTAAAAATGTTCTATTACTTGTATTATACATATAGATTGATAATTGCATATAATATAATGTATTTCATAATATATTGTTTTGTATGGGGAAATATACTCATTGTTTTCTTATTTTGTTTAATTGTTTTTATTTGATAATCATTTTCTCTTTAATATGATTGTCAGAGAGTATGTGCGGTGTTATATCGGTATGTTACAATATGGCAGCGCTCGCGGCGACAGTCTGGGTATCCCGCCGGGCTGGCTGTGCTACCTGGCGCCGGAGCTGGTGCGGGCGCTGCGCCCCCACGCCTCGCTGCAGCTCCCCTTCTCCAAGGCGACCGACGTGTACGCGTTTGGGTCAGTTACAGTTATATAGTTTTTTTATCGAGCAGACGGGACACCTGATGGTGAGTGATCACCGTCGCCCATGGGCATTAGTAAACCAGGGGTGTCACCAACGCGTTGCCGGCCAAGAAGGAAGAAGGAGGGGAAAACAGAATCACATAATATATATTGTTTGAATACACAAACTTCTCTCTTAGCTATTTAAAACAAGTAAAGAAAGCTTTCTACTTCATTTCAATCTATACTAATAATATAAAGTTGAAGAGCTTGATTGTTTGAACGCACTAATCTCAAGAACTACTGGTTCGAATAGTAAAAATCTTTTTGTGTACCATAGTCCATTTACCGAGGAAGGCTTATAGGCTATATAACATAACGCTACATCCAATATGAGCTGAGCATTGATGAGAAATGTTACAAAACGGGACAAATGTTCCAAGGTGATACAAAGTTCGCCGGCTCTTCTAGTAAAAAATATAAGGAAATCAAATCCTAACTATAGGTTATCATTATTATTGTAATTGTTTTCATGGTTCAGGAGTTTAGTAAGAAATAGGAACTCAGTGCTTTGAATCTATAGGTCGAGCTTTATTAAATTTAACTAAGTAAAGTATCTGACAGTGACATTTGTTTTCAGAACTGTGTGGTATGAATTACTGTGCGGGGAGTACCCGTTTAAGGGGCAACCACCAGAAGCCATAATCTGGCAGGTGGGGAAGGGTGTGAAGCAGTCATTGGCCAACATGCAGGCCTCTAGAGATATTAAGGTATGCTATTTTTGTTGATTTATCTTAAATAACAGTGACATAATCATAATAAAGAACCCCACCATACAATTAGCTACTTGAAGTTGGTAACTTTGAGAATGGTTCTAATCTTTTTATGATAATAAATAGCAAATGACTAACCGTGCAAGCTGATGGTAAATTGTACCAGTAGATCTAGTATAATCGCAAAACCTGGGGTCTTTGTCACCTTGATAGTCCACTGTGTTGTATGACGTGAATACGTTGAAAAATAAGTAAAACCAACCGGTCTATAGCTGTTTAATGTTACAGGACATCCTGATGCTGTGCTGGTCCTACCGTTGGAGCGAGAGGCCAGACTTTCCGCATCTGCTGTCGACGTTAGAGAAGCTGCCGCGGAAGAGGCTCGCGCGCTCTCCCTCCCACCCCGTACACCTGTCCCGCTCTGCCGACTCGGTGTTCTGAGACGCGAGGTGCGGCCGATACCGCGGGCCCCTCAGGTGTCAGAGGCGTGGAAGGTCACAAAAAAGTTACCCAGTTATGAATGTGGCGTTTTGAACGTTCAGCAACGGCAGTTATAGTTCGGTTAACTAAAGCTGGCATGTATGACACTTTTAAGATATTGTGCAGTGTTTGTGAATAAGTTGAATGAAGCTATGGCGATAAATTGATCTATCTCTGTTGCACAAGGTCATTCTGTCGAGCGTGACAGAGATTGTCATTATTTTGTTTTTACTATTATTATAAAGTATATACTAACATGTTTTATTTGAATTTATTCTGAGTTAATCAAACTCAACCATCAGAAGAATATTCCGAATTATATAAACACCAATTTTGAATACATACTGTATAATAAAATTGTATTGTGATTATTGTTAATGTGTCAGCTTTAATTAACCATACTATCTGCCGATAGGTTCTTATTATATTCCGTACTTTCAACCCATTGATTTACACTATAAGCTATCCATTACTATTATGTGGCTATCAGATGCAGCGGCCGAGTGGAACCTCTGACTGATTACAGTTACTGGTTTTGCTTTGTCTACGTTATTTCAAAACCAGTGTGCAATACTTTGACTTCTATAAAACTTGTGTAAGACCGCCTGTGTCCAGTGTATTTATTGAAATTCAAAATAGTTTTATTCATGCAGAAATACTTTTATTATTATAAGTAAGCTGACCGTACCATCTATATTACGTCATTGTGATTTAAAGTCAAAATCAGTTTGATCACAGCTTAGACCTGAGTAATAATTGCAGTCACAATAATTATTTAAATTTTTCTTTGAGTGACATGACTCAATCGAATGAGGAAGCTAAGGAAATATAATTGATGAACACTATTATATTTGACTGAGCAATATAATATAAAAGCCAAAAAACATGTTATCAAATATTATTGTTGGCTGTGGACATGTTAGCAGTTTTGAATTTGTTACTATACGGGTTATAGTTCCCTAAATGTCAAGATCACTGTTACTGTGTTGAGATGGTCAATGTGACGTGGGAGTAGCGAGTGTGTGTGATTTGTATAGGTCAAGTTATTTGGCTCTTGTACCTATGTCTAATTCGTCTTACATGTAGTTGCGTAGTCCCTGAATAGGTATGTGCAACAGATCGGTGATAAATTTCTGTCACCTGTCGTATGTCGGGTTCTGATGTTTCGACCTGCCTTCGTTAGGGTTGGTTATACTGGATTGTCACAGTATTCGTGATATTAAATGTATGTTATACCTGATCTGTTCATATCATTATGTTGCATTGTATCACCTTGACAATATAGTATTTATAATTTTTTGTCTGCTACTTACTCACACTTCATCTGTAATCGTCCTAAAACTATTTTCAAATTGGCTACAATATGATTATATAAAAAAAAACAATTATTTGCTTCAGTTTTACTTCCATAATATTCCCCTGAAAAATTAAGTTGAGTCCTATTTCGTGGTATAAAAAGATTAATGTATTAAAATATCTATTAAACTGGGAAACATTTTATATATTTTTATTGTTGACATTTAATAAGAGTGTAATTCCAAATTTTAATTATCAAATGAATTCGTTTGAATGATTATGTAAGTCTTAGTACATCAAATCAAATGGCTTGCTTGGTCCTGTCCAGAGGATATTCGTATTATGTAAAGAAAAATGTTTAAAGTTTAGATTTATTTTTTCGAATAAGTTTCAGGATATCATCGAATCGGTCCGATGTTTGCGACTGTCCGGTCGGCGGACTGTAGTATTCACTGAATAAATATAGTACGATATTAATTTTATAATTTTATCATTGTTATATTTTTATATAACAAACGGGTTTTCGCTACTTAGTGTATCATTACGTAGTTGTAATTAAATATAAATACGATCGCTTCGTGAGTACGTCGATGTAAACTCATTCGTATTATGACTATTCATGAGCAGGTCTTGATCTCTTATCGATAGATTAAATTATATTTTCGTATTTTAAAGATTGACCTCGTGAGAAGTTGACTGTTGTTGATATAAAATTAATGATAACAGTGTAAATATTATATAGTGTTACGATTTGCTGTGATGCGGTGCGTGGGGCAGCGTGGGCGGCGTTGGGAGCATTGATCTACAATACAATAGACTCTGTATTTAAAGGAACCACTTTATCGCTTAAGGTAGCACTAAGGATTTTGCTTGTCGTTCGTGTCTTGTTTTAGTAATATTACTTTGTACGTTGCATTTTATTTAAATTGATTTTAAAAGCTATCAGATCGAGATCAGTGTTCCCCACGTGTGACTGTTCAGATTTGTATTAGGTTAAGAGTTGACTCTTTTACTACTAAAATTTACTGCAGTCCCCAGAAATTCGTAACTTTTAATGATAAATACGTCAATGACTTTAAAATTGTAAATATCGACAGTGACTGAAATAGATTAAAAAATTGTACAGTCTGCGAATAACGATATATATAATATGTATATAAATGGAAATTGGTCGCCATTTTGCTTCTGAGACCGAATTAAAATGGCGGCACTTAGATTCGAGTGTTTGTAAATAATGAAACATTCCTTTCGAGTAGTGAATTGAAAATTATTAACTTTGAAAAATAAAAACCTATTTAGTCTCAGTCCTGCTACCGAATGAATTGAAATGAATATTTAAATATAAATTTATTGGATATGCAGGACTGAAACGTTTAGTGCATCATTTTCAAAGTTTTCACTTTCTATGACGTTTCCTAAGAGGCTTGATGTTATGTATATTTTTAAGTTGATTTCTCAACTTATGGAATACATTATAGATATTCACCTCGATGTAGTATGTCGTCACACCTAAGACATTATTGACTTCGTTACATTATGTCGCATTATTTTTAATTTGAACTATTAGAAAAAATTATAATGTATTCCATACTCAGTTGTAAAGTCAACAAAATTATCATTATTATAAACATGAAAAATCAAAAAAAATATGATCATGATGTTTCATTTCATATTTAAAATATTGATTATAATACTAGGATATGAAATTAATAACAGGTCATGTTGTTATTTTATTGTTTACTAAATTATTATTAAATAATAGTCGAAATTTTATTCTGGTCACGGAACTCCTATTAAATGAATAGTTAGTTGTTGTATATTGATATTCAATTGAATCGCGGGAGCGAGGCCACGGTATTTGTATATAGAGCGCGGGTGGCGAGGCTTCTTCAGTTGTATTATAAATATTTATTCCAATACAGTGTATTGCACTGTGTACACCCAGCTGTGAGACACTTCGATTAGTAAGAGTTGTCATCTCATTGATAAGATATACAAATTTATAGAGAAATACGATATTGGGTTTTAAAAATACAGTATTATAGTATTGTAGAATTTATATTTTTATGTCCATTCTATTTTAATACACAACTTGACTGTAATGATTTGAATTTTTTAACAATTTAAGTCATTTTAAGTACTTAAAGGACAAAAGTCTCATAGCTGGCGTGTACCCACGGCCGGTGGTGTACAGTGGAGCAGTTGGATCCAGTCACTTGTAGTTTTACAATGTATCAGATTTTTAAGAACTAGGTTAGTTGCATTTGCCAAAATAAATCTTCAATCACTGTTATATGATGTTTTATTATAGTCCTTTGTATTTACGTTGAAATAAATTTACCAATAACAAGTATGTAACTCTACAGGTGGTACAAGAATTAATTACCAAGTAATTAATTTGGAAAAATAAAAGTTCAGACCCTTCTAAGGGCGTTTTTAGTGTCATGCGGATTTGCTCACATGCGTCCATCACGCTTTATAATAAATACACATATGAAATTATTCTTTGCGGGTGCTACGCATGCGGACGGTGAGCAAATACGCATGACACTAAAACGCTCTTATATGATTCCCATAGGTTGCATGAAATGACACTGATAACATGTCAAACACAAATACCTAACAAAAGTATGTTGAAGTCTGCCTCTGCTCCAGTTCCATGCAGGAGTAAATCCCTGGCCACTTGATTTTCAAGCAATCTTTAGTAAGATTGATAATCCAAAATGTGATATGAACAAAAAAATTTATGACCATTTTATACTGTGGGTTTTTATTTTATTAAAACCTTTTGCTATATACATAAAATAATACAGCTATAATAGGGGTATATTATTATGAAAAATGAATAAAAACAGATGAGAGAATAGGAGAAAAGATCAAGAGGCAATTGTACATGTATAACCGCTAGACAAACAGCCTTCTGCCAATGAATAAATTAAGGTAATATTGTCTCGACTTGTTAAAAAATATTGTAAGGAAATATTTCTTCCAACTTGTTTCTTTACAATAAATTGATGAGAAAATGGGTAGAATTAATGTTTTTATTATTTTCTTTTTCTCTGCTAACAGTATTTTGATGATAAAGATAACAGGAATTTGTTTCAATATAAAAACCTTAAAAAATAATTTACAAAACCATATAACATTGATTCTTAATCTATTTTAAAGTTAACACTATGACACATGTCCAGCAAGAATAGAGGCAATATTAAGGCACATGTTCTTTATTTCCTCACTACTCAGGAATTCTGCTCCCAATATTGCATTACCGAGAGCTATTGTCTCTTGTGACGATTTAGCTTTGATCCAGATTCTCCCATTCATTCCAGCAGCTAACTCAAACGGCCATTCATTTTTCAGAGCATTAATCAGTGGACAGTTAGGATTTAATATCTTTCTGACAAGATTCACTGAGCATTTAAACATGAAGCCGTCTGTGAGGACTCCTAATCTTCCTTTTAGTCCCTTGGAATCGACACACAGAAGTTCCGGTTCCAAATCTTTACCGGCAATTAAGACTTTAGCGTATAAAACATCGCCAATTTGTACTTCTGGTCTGTTCTTCTTTGTTGCACCTTCAAATGAGAGATATGATATCGTCGCGGGACAACTACTGCCGATGTCTACGCGAAAAATGTCTCCAGATTTCTGAGTCACAACACCGATAACGTTTTCTCCCCTCGAAGGCACGTATCGCTTCTGATAGCTGTCTATCCAATACGTGTTTGGATTTCGTTTTTTCAGTACGCCCGCTTTGGTTATGTAGATACCATTATCTTCTTTCCTAAGTCCGGGGCCGAGGATTACTTTTCCTTTTTCCCCAGCAGTCGCTATTTCCTCACAGCTATCTCCAGGCAGCACAACATCACCAACCGAAACTTTATTCATCGCTGTGTTGTGTTTAAGTTTTTAAATAGTTTAGGTAGGTACATTACAAAACAAAACACATAACACGAGCGAAAACGTGAACGTGACAACTGACAAGAAATGTATTCTTTGACTGACAATTAATTGACAGTGACATATTGATAAATTACATACATATATTTACTAAAAAAATATAAATGCCTGTAGTAGAAATGCTGTATTTTAAAATTATCGAAAATTTTCATGTTTCGAAACAATAACACATTTTTATATACTACGACTATAGTACACAGAACTGACTGTTATTTATACGTATTAGCTTCGAAAAGGTACTTATAGTCCATAATGAAAATAAATAGCTATTTAATATAAGAATAAAATTATACACTGTAAGGATGACACGGCCGCGTTCCAGTAAGCGTTCGCAACGATCGGATCGCTCATATCTGCGTTCCACATGGCGACCGCGGTCGTTGTTGTTATGTTAGTACAACCTACATGATATGAAAAGAAAAATAAGGTCAATTTGACATATATCTTTTATTGGAAATAAATATTCATAACATGGTGACAGCGGTTAAAATAATAATATAAAATCATAATAGA
>DWJN01006727.1:0-10467 GCA_018248895.1 Carystus phorcus | reverse complement strand
GGTTCGAACATTGAAGCCAGTCAAATCAAAGTTTCCGTCTTCCGTGTACATTTTTATGGCAATACCTCTAGAACCCAAAATTGTGTCTGCTGCACCAGGTCTAGGGGCCGTTAATGAAATTCTCATGGTGACAGGTGTCGTCTTTCCAACTTTACTGAACATTGCAGCTTTACAAATGGAAGATATATCGGCAGTAGTCACAAATTCACCACTAGCGCCGGTACCTGCTCCATGAACCACACGTTCTGGAATATGTTCACGGACCAAATGTGTTACGGAATCCATATAGAATTCTGAGGCAAGTAAGTTTTTGTTCAATAACTTTGTGTCCCTAGTAGGCACGATTGCACCTGCGGAAGTAGTTAATTTTTTTATTGCTTGCTGGAAAAGAAATAATTTATGATTAACTAGCTGTTGTTACAGAATAAAAATAAAATAATGTAAAGTCGGCCTATACAGAAAATATATAAAGAAAATCGACATATATGTAAGTATATTAAGAACACAATCGTTTTGATTCTGTTTATTGAAGTACTGTGCCTGATGATGATACCTGAATAAATGATTTTGATTTTGAATTTGAACGGTTATGTATATTTATCAGCAAAAAATGAACATTTTTTACTATAACTCATCAACTATCATATATCCGATCGATATAATTTTTGTAGCAAAGCCATTTGCAGAACCTTCTGAACAAAGTTGCTAACGATATCAATTCTCTATTCCCTACCATTTCAGGGTCCATGAAGGATAAATAAACAAATATGGAAAAATATATATTATATCTGATGGCATAATCATATTTAGGTACCCTAATGTAAGATGTCAAGATAAATTCAAGTATAACAAGTAGTCTTATCTGTTAAAATGTTAGTATTTGTAAACACATTTTTTGTTACAAAATTAAATTAAATTTTTATTTTTTCATATAATAAGTCAATAATAAAAAATAAATAACAATGGTTTTGCATCCGGGTACACTAAGTTTTTATTTCGTATACGTAGTTCAGTAAAAAGTGGTTTAAATAAAAAAAAAAGTAAAACATACCCCTTCAACTGCGGCGAAGCGAGATAATTGATCGTCGGCATAATCTTGGTGGCTAAGCCCTACCACAGCCAGTAAAACGATCGAAAAGCCAGTAACACTGACTAAAGTCATTTTTACCAAATGATGATTTTCGTTCGCGCGTCATCTCTTTATATAGCTGTTGGCGACGTAATTTAAATAATGTTATTATTTAAATTTATCACTTTATGCAACTGTCATATTATCAGCAGGTCGGCAGCGAAACTTTCAACAATTTCGGAATCATGCTGAGGTTCAAGAAACGAACATAAACAATATCTAATTCCTTTATCAACCTAATTAATATAATAATAACTAGCTTTCATATTTCCTCTAATGTTTCAAGTTTAATTTTCTACAGGTTTCCTCTATTATCTTTCAGGTTGTGTGCTATACGCTTTGACATACATAATTATTGAGCTTTGTACAATGTGAATATTACTAACATTTATTTTTGTTACAAGTGAAAATGAAGAGAATAGGTTTTTTCGATTAGTAAATGGAAATGAAATGTATTATTGTTAGAATTTTAACGACATTATACAATTTTTTAAAGAAAAGCCGCGCTTTATATATTTTTTTTTTTTTTTTTTCATTTAATAGTACATATAATAAAACAAATTTACAAAACTAAATTAATTACTATAAAGTATAGAATATATCTTAATATATATAAAGTACGTGTCACAGTGTTTGACCGCTATGGGCTCCTAAACTACTTAACCGATTTTAATCAAATTTAGTACACCATGTCCAGTTTAATCCAACTTAAAAGATAGGATAGGTTACATCTCAATTTATAGTCGCAAAATTATTTGTTCAATATCTCACAAAGAATTAGTTCCATAAGATTCTGCCAGATGGCGTTGTGTCACAGCAACGCGTAACCGGGTCAGCTAGGTTATATATATTGCAGAACAACGTTTGCTGGGTCAACTAGTAATGTATATATTAGCATTATATTTAGTATTAGTAGTATATATCATGTTTATTATTATAGCATTAGATTCGATAATGTATCTCGTGTCGGTTATGAAAGATTATTTTCATCATGCATTTTAATGTGAAAACAAAAACCCTTTATACAAAGATGAATTAATCATTCATAAAACATCCAACCTGTGAGAGTTTTAAACAGTAGAGTTTTCACAGTATTAAAATTAAGTAATATTGAATTCAACGCTAAAGCCAAGAGATGAGGAGTAATAAAGAAAAATCGTAAAAATTAAATCTTGTCGAGTAAAAGGGTCCGACGGAATATTTATTAAGAATATTTGTATCTTTTTATTATGTATGTTCGACAGTCACTGAAATTCTCGATAAGGTTTCATGAATTATGAATACCTATGTGTTTTTAAGAAATGAGTTGGAGGTATATAAACCAATAATACGACTGAAATAACACAAGGTAATTTATATTCAATAATCACGTATAATTTACTTTGTTCTACTTAAACCAATATTTGTGTTACATACTTATTTAGGAGCTCTCAAATACTATCTAAATTGAGTAACTATTATCACAGACATAAGATCTCACCATTTTTAAAGGTATAATAAGTGCGTTGCGAGACTTGCATTTTTTAAGTTTTATGTTTTGATGTTTTATTTATTTACTCTTTATTGCCAATAATGTACAATGTGCCGAGTGGCATTCTTCACTAGTGGCACACTCCACTCTCCTTTTGGCGTTATGAAAGATGCGGTAGGATTTTAGACCAATGCGGTGAGCGTTAACACCGTGTGGTTTTAGTGGGTTCGAGTCCCACATACCTGTCCGGATTCCCGTAGCCGGATGATCGAGACGATGTTCTTTCCACACCTTAAAAAAAGGCTTTTAGAATCAAGGTTATGTGTACAAATTATAGACAGCTCAAAGCAATTATCTTCAAGTTGTAATGGTCAAAGATAAGTTCAAATTAGACTTCTAACTGCATTGTTTAAAGTGCAGGATTCTTGTACCTACTGTGATACTACGATCTGCACCGACAGTCATGTTACTTCGACCAGGAGCAACTTTATAAACTCCCGAGAGTATTTTAACGCAACGTTCATAAACCGAAGTTTTAACGCCCACCCCACGATCAACTTAGATAGTTCTAATTGGTTTATAACTGGTCTAGATTAATATTTAGAACACCAAATAGTTCAATGTTAGAGTTGACAATGTGTCGCCGGAGAACAAATTATTTCATAATGATGTTGACACAATCTCATGCAAACACATTCACGGTGGGTTCCGTCGTTATATCGAGACGAAAACGATAGAGTACGCCAGGCACAGATCGAAACTTAACTTACTGTAATAGTATAAATTTGCTTCTTTTTAATAAAAACATTTCGTTAAACGAAAATGCAAGTGTATTTTTCTATTAATAATTAACCATATAAGAGTATATTGTTTTAAACCAATGTGTTTTTTCTGTCGTTTAAGTTAACATGATTTTGTCGCTGCACTTTGTATAGAACAAACAGTAAACAAGGGCTTCGGCCGTAACAGGCCGCCTTACATAAACAAAGATTATAATAAAACGACATTGTAAACATTATTACTATTACGCTATACACGTATATGGAAACAAATTTTCAACAGGGATTTAAACATAAACATTTTATAGCATAAAAGCGTAGAGAATATCGAATTCACCAGTTTATAGCCGCTACGTCTCGGCTTCTCAAATTAATACTCGCACCAATATTTCACAGTATATAGCATCGTCATGAATAAAACATATATCAAACATTGTCCCTTTTTGTAGAATTAAATTCCTAAAATTCAAATTTAGTGTCATCACCACGCTTTATTAGCTTCATCTGTATCTATGTAATTAAAAAACACTATTTTTACCTTCTATTTATCCAACTTTCTTGAGAATTTGCAAGTATCAAAAACCTGAAAATAAAACTAGAAGATGGCTAACGGACTCCTGGAATGTCTATTACTAACCTCATCAAATTTCAGCTCGTTACAAACGTTTTTACCTAAAAGAGGACGACATGAAATATCAGTAATAGTTTTTAGTTCAGTATGTTACTAAAACATCCTTTTTCAATTGATGTTAAAAATTACATTTATCATTGAAATTAAATTCGTGTGATAATAAAGAAATCACTCAATGAAACATTTGAACCTCTGCTGATTCTGCTACTAAAATATTTGAATAATAATTTACATTCGGAAAGAAACATACCGTATTTAGTTGTTAGTAACAATGGCATTTGTTTATCTTTGTTTTTTGAAGTTGTAATTCAATGACTACCAAACTAACTTTATGAACTAATCACGGCTTACCTATACATCTGGTACATAAAGGTGTCTCCAGCATATACTTATATATTATATAACAATATACTTACGAAAAATTTAATAAAAAATATTATACTATAATACATGGTACGCCACTTTCCGTACGACTTTCTTTCATTACTCTTGAGATTAATGTATAATCTGTGACGCCGTCGGAGGGAGATAAATTTGAAGCCCAAAGCTATCACTGATAATATTTAAATTACTTTTCCAAACACCTACTTAAGTTGATAAAAAATAAAGACTAGATATTTGGCTTGCGGAGAGATTCGATCACTTCATAACTAAAAGTAAATCCACAAATCTGTAGGTATTTACAGAGGAAACTAACAACAGTGTACCTATACAGGGGCTGTGTCTGTAGGTGTGAAAACGAAAAAATCAATTTTCAACTTTCACCAGTTAAAGTAACGGAACAGATGATGTTCAAGGATCACGCGGCAAAAAATGCGAGAGGGAGACTACGTGTCATTACTCCGGGGCGGAAAAAAGCGGCCGCGGAACTATTGAAAATCGCTTATTGGTAAAGTCGGCCTGATATACTTTTTATATTCTAGCCAATAAAGAAGCAGACATGATTTCCGTCGGCAGCCACAGTAGCCTAGCCTGTTGCTGAGCAGAACACAACTTCTAGTAGGATAGATCTATTTCTTTACTCACAGTTAACCCAATAAAAAAACTTTTAACAAAATAGAAAAACCTCATTCTTACTTTTTAGTGGTTTCTTCTATGTGTGTCCATGACACAGATGCTGACGCGGGCTTCCTCCTTTTTACGTTAATAAGATCATACCAACCTAAACTAACCAACAATTGCCGCAATCGTAAGACATCTGCTGTAATAATTTGAAGAGTTCCGTTGTCTGTCTCCGAAAGTAATGATCAGATTTGCACCAAATTAAAATTAACCCGTCCGGAAGCTTACGTACCATCGTAAACACTTTATTTTGTTCAATTTTCACCGACAAATAATGAAATGAGCACCTAATTCACGAAATCGAAGTAAAACAAATACACATTATCAGTGATAGCTCAAAAAGTACTCGCCAGATGTCGCTCAAATTAATATGAGACCAATGGGAGAGCACCAGCTTTCGAATAAAAATCACACATAAAAAAATAGAGACGAATTGAGAACCTTCTCATTTTTTTGAAGGCGGTTAAAAAAGCCGTAACCGATCTAGCTTCTTCAGTAGTCTCGTGCTCCTCATTCATACAGGTTGTTAGGCACATGAAGCACCCACTCAAGTGCACAAATGTCTGCTTCAAATTACCGCAGATCCGTATCATTGCCAGAGATGAGACTAGAATGGAGCTACGTACACCCGTATATATTATTATATCACTGTAAAACCGCAAATCAGATAGCGTATAATGATTGCTCTGCGGACATGAACGCTGACCGCTGTCCGCGCTGTCGGCTAGCTCCACTCTCTATCAATGATAATTATAGTCATAGGATTATTATATTTTAGTCGCTCACGATTGCCAGCACTGAGGCATGCAAATTGTTCATAAAATTGTATTATTTGTTCATTAAGCTTTATAATTAATTTACTTTATTCAGTCATTCATCTGTAGCACTATGATGGTAAAATAATATATTTATTTTTTACAATATTTTTCTTCGGAATATCTTAAAAATAATTAAATAATTATTATACAACTGTTAAAAAAATCTTTTACTGATTAGAAATGATGTAAAACAATTGATTATTGCAACTTGTTCACATTATAACACGGCTTTAATTTTTGACCGCAATAAAATAATAAGATGGAATTGTGATCAAGCATTAACTTTTTTGTAAAAAAAAATACATGTAACTCTTTGTTATTTCTTTGAAAAATGTATTTAACCTACTTGTTTAATAATCTAAAGATATTGCCGTTGTACTCATAAATATACGCATACCGGTATACGAAACATATTTTACTAGCGCTCAGTGTACGGCTCACTGTAATTTGATATATTTCTGCTTCTTAAATTCAGATTAAGGGGCACTTCGCTACGGAGCATTTTCATATTTAAAATTTATTAAACAAAATTGTATTTAAATTTGGAACAGCATCCTTTTGAATTTTGTTGTTTCATTGTTTTAAAATATAAAGGTTATTAAAGCCACTGGTAGTGCAGTGCAGGGCCGTAAATTGAATTATCTGCGAGACCGACCGTCTTATTATGGCCATGTGGGCGAGGCACGCGACGAGACGATGCGGTTGAGGGTTCAAACCATACACTTAGCTTTGTTTGTGTGGCATGTACAATTGTTTTTAGTTACACTTTTATAATGCCTGCCTGTCTTCAACCCATTAATGGCCCAACTGAGTACGGTTCTCTCCTCATTACTGTGGGGGTCTAGAGCATACTCCACCACGCTGCTCTAATGTGGATTGGTGGATTGTCGGATGTTTTTAAACCGCCCGAAGGCCTCCGACATGGCTTGACGACTGCTATGTTCATAGCAACCGGGACCGATGGCTGAAAATGCCACCCGAAGCACGGAAACGCTCAAGACATTTTTGCCTCTAGCGGTTACCCATCCAGGTACCGACCGCGCCCACAGTTGCTTAACTCTGTCGATCGCATAGAACCGAACCGAGCCGCCGAGCTATAGGCGCTTCGCATAAATGCAAATATTCAAGTAGTAAATAAACTTAATTTACTTTGGATTAAACTACCCCAACACAATCAACTCACATTTGCAGTATAAAATGATATTCAGGAATAAAGACGAAGAGAATTTGCGTTATATGCTTCGTAACGTAACATTATTTCTACAATCCAATTAAATTGAAACTTGAAACTGATTTGGTTCATTCTTTGGTTTAGTTTGTTCATGAAGACCCTGTTTACCGTAATTTATTTTGATATTAAATACCTACGAGTAAAATTCCTTCAACTATTTCCTTAATACAGTTTTATAGTATGTTTATACACTGAACAAAATTAAGAGAATATGTCGTAGAAACTATATTATTTTAGTTATAACAGAAATGTTTAAACAGATTTTGAAACGTCCATTTCAGAAGCAATTATAGCAAATAGTCTTACAGTGTTGCTTTGATGGTTAAGTATGGATTTCTCGTTTATTTACTTAATAAAAAATATCAAGCAATATGTTCGTGTGAATTATATTGTTTTTAATAACTATATAATAAGAAATTTTACTTTTGTGTGCAAGATAGTACAATGTTGATAGGTTGTTTATTTTTTTATTTTTATTTTATATATTTTTTTACATTTTTTTTTTATTTATTGCATAAGTACTTCAAAAAAACAGGAGTAGGTTCTCAATTCGTCTGTATTTTTTTGTTCGTTACTTGTTACTCCTTTTCCATTAGAAACATGATGCTAGTATCATGGTTCCAATCAAAATTTGAGCGATATCTGACCAGTATTTTTGAATTATCCCTAATGCGCGTTTATACGATTGGTATGACTTCACATATAATACAGCGTGTTAAGGCAAGTCGGTTATTTGGTTTATTTATTGTCTAAGCGATTATGTGATCCTTCCGACTTCGGAGTTCAGGATAGTCACCGAGTGCCTGCCAGAAATCGCAGCAGAGTTAATTGAAAAAACGCTCAGATTCCTGTTTAGTCACCTTTTACGATATCCCAGGAGTTGTGCATGTATATGAAAGTGAAACAGGATGTTTTCAAAAAGTAAAACGCAACCTTTACTGGCTTTATCACTTACCATAATGTGACGAGGCCAGGACGACATTGATAATGTATTGTATTTTAATAAGCTAACCAATGGAGCGCTTACAGCAACAATAATAATAATGTGACAATATTCATAATAATAGTACGCGAGTTATTTGATCACCCGATGCGATACTGATGATACACGGCAAGTAAAATTAACTGAATTATCACTTGGAAATATTATTTATATAGTAAGCTAGAAATCTAAATTGAGAGCACTTTTCCGATGCATATTTTTACGCTTCATGCAAGCGTTAGCGCTAACGAGATCATTATACCAAGTCGGATTCACTGTACGTGACTATATCAACATAACCTGACAAAACTTAGCTCGTAAGTCAATTTAATAGTACATAGCAATTGATCAGAGGTGTAAATACTCCCAACTATTGATTTCGTACGTATTTTATAAATACTTGCATATTTTTATGTTTTTAATTGGTTATCATCGCTCTCAGATATCAATAATACAAAGTCAGTACTGACAAGTTAACGACTGGAAGAAATCGAGGAACCTATGTCATTACCGACACTCCAACACTGCAACGTAAAGTAATTTCTATGTTAATTTTTCAAGGAAAGTGGCAATTGGGCAGTTGAATAAAACACCATACCACTATTCATGTAGGCGAAAGCTTTCAACTTAGTAGTATATGACGCAGTCTCTAATGAGAAGTGCCTGGCTTGCTTCGTCCGTTGTTCACCATGGGGCACCACGAGCAAGTGTGGTTGGCAAGCACTCAAAGTTGAATGGAGCCCGTGAATACAGCAAACTCTCCACACTATTCGTATCTTACGTAGTTATATAAAACTTTTAATAAGAATATGATGAGACATTTAGTGACTTATTAGATTTTTATTTAAGCGTAGAAAGTATCGTTAAAGTTACATGTCAAGGTTATGTACATATTATATACGTATGTTCTGAAACTCACCTCTTTTTTATAGAGTAACGTTTTGTTTATAAAGATCACAGATGTCGCTAGAATACTTATAAACTGATATTACCCTTTAAGTGAAAATTATTGGCGGTAACTTTAACAAAATGACAATATTCTTATAGCTACAATGTAGTACCTTCTTTATTATTAACAGGAGGACAAATAGTACAAAAACATCATTTGAAAAGTCAAATATAAATGTGTGACAAAAGTTACAAGCGACGTCTAATCCGGCCCGAAAGAGAATTTTTTCACCTCTTTTAAGAACATGTTCGGAAGGGGACCGACGGTAGGAAGGAAGAAATTTGGACGTGCGCGATAAAATTGTACACGTAAACTGGACCTTGGAGGATTGTCACGAATCCGGTTAATGTTGTTGAAATTGTCTACGAGTGGTGTGTTCGTGATAAGATGACGTAGGCACTAACTTGAAACAGTACCTCGGGGCATTCATTACACCGGTAGTACGCGTACAATGATTATATCTAACAAAAAAATGCCCAAAAATGTCTCGTTTAAACTTAAACGTCGTTTTATACGTAATGTTATGTTAGGCTTTAAAAATAAAAGGGCCTACGGTGAGATTGTAGATAGCCCTGTAGTTATTAAACCTACTATGAGTTAGTTCAATGTTCAAGTGGTACAATCATAGCATAAGAAAAATGCGCGTAATTAAATTTTGTTTGACTGTTATTATGTACATACATATATACGAGATAGAAAATATAATATTGTACACTATGATTATACTATCATTATTTGTATAAACTATTCTTTTAACAAATTTTGAATTATAAGGGGTTGGATTGTACATACATTACACAAACTCTACCCAAAACCCTCGTTTTAAATTAAAAATTCATAATGGTGGCAGTGACATGTCGGCTGGTGAAAGTCATAATGTTATTGAGAATTGTTGGATGGTTATATGATTATGTTTGATGGAAGTAATTGATGCAGGTTGCTCATATTGCTGTCAAATGTTTTGAAAACAATAGTTGTGATCTTATTTATTCATGTGGATGAAAATCTTTAAAATTCTAGATGATCAAACGAGCCTGTTAAAGTGACGTTTTAACTTTGTTCAAAATGACACGATTTAACTTTGTTCAAAATGAGTGTAAATGGTAAAAGCTTCTTTATATTATTAATCCAGTTTTAAAAGAGTAGATTTTAGACGTATTTGGTGACATTAATATTATCACGTCAACGGGATTACCGAGTCGTTCCAAGCAGGCTGTTCAAAATAGTGCATGTACAGGACTAGTTACACAGGGTGTCTATACAGTTAAACAGGCATTTATAATATTTATTTGTAAGACCGTTTTTGTTTATTTATTCAAGTGCGCCTACAAATTATAAATATACTAGCTGACCCGGCAGACTTCGTACTGCTTCAATAGATAAATAAAAAAGCTAAACTTTTGTATATTATAAAA
>DWJN01006726.1:0-10467 GCA_018248895.1 Carystus phorcus | reverse complement strand
GATTCAAAGACCTTTAACAGTCCGTAGTACGAAGTCTTGTTATCTCTGTCGATAAAACCCTAGTGCTAAATTTGTTCGCATCAATTGTTTGTATAGTTGCGAATATTTTTGATCAATTTTTCGTTTTTTTTTTGGTATATTTTTTAATTTGACAAACTAATAGAAAAATGTCTTTTACAGTGTTTCTATGTATTAGCCATCCCTACTTATCGCAAGATAAATTCTTAGGAACAACAGGCCCAATAGGCAACGCTGAGATGATTACTAAGCGGAATTGGTTACAGAAATCTATGAATGGTATTGATCGTTTAAAAGCATGCTTATGAGCGAAGGACTTTTCCATCTTTCATTAATGATAAACAAACGCTTAACTACAATCCGACTCGATTGTAAGTCGTGATAAAGACCAAGGCTCTCACTAAGTAAAAGCCAAAGAATAGGCCGGAAGATTCCTCTCGATGACACTGAAGTATCTAATTTATACGATGAAAATATATACAGGATTTGATCCCAGATCGGTATATGAAATTTCATATACGGAGACCATAACCGGTACTCTTTTAACACGATCCGTGTATAACGTATCGAATTATTGAACACGTTTTCATTACATAAACGGGGTAACTCGCACTCGCGGCGTCGTCGGTATCCATAAATATTTCAAAGACAACATTTATTACGTCAAACCCATTTTCAATATCCGTGACGCGACCGTCTCGTGTCCCGTGTCGTAAAGCGGCCGTGTCGGAGACGTCTCGCGAATAATGTATTCGAGTTTCCTATATTTTTTTATTGCTCCAGCGCAATACTTGTAAGTGACCGCCGCCGTGTACGGTATGCAAAATAGTTAAAGCATAGTTTTGTCTATAAAAAAATATTATTACTGATCAAAATGTGGTATCATTACTGTGCTTTAGATGTCAATATTTTCATAGTGTTACAATATTTTATTATGTCTCAAGCAAATGATACTATTTGCAAATATGTACGTACATATATACGCAAGAAAAACTGTGAAGATGTTAATTATAAATGAATCGAATTCGAGACAGTCATTTGCTGTTAAATATTTAATTAAAAGCTGTTTTATGTTATATATTAATTAACATTTTTTACAGTCTACTAATGGCACATTTCAGGTGGATTAAAAGCAAACCCAAATAGAGCACAATTCGTTCGCAGTCAGTGGCTATATACTTAAAATTTAACTAACTTATTCTGTTTAATGAATTCCGTTTAAAATTTATTTTGAATGTACTTAATAAGGCATAGGTTTCCCGAAGCGAAGTTACCTTGTCCTTGTTTCCTACTTCGTATTTGCTATTTTAGCATCCATACAAAGTTAAAAAATAAATAAAACAAAACGCCCACTATCAACATTTCAAATAGGTACATCTGTGATGAAAATGCACGGAGTATAAAATTACATTACCTTTTTTTTTGCCGACGCTACTGTGTTTCGCGGTGGTGTCGCTTCTCTTGATAATGTAAGGAATGGAGGTTAGTTTCACCGTTTTGTTTTTACGTACCGCTACAGCATCGTTATTAAATTATCTTACTTGTACGCGAGCGCTGAAGGAATATTATTTGTTTTGTTTGTTGACTCTACTTTCCTTAGAACATCTCATTTTGAAACATTTTCATATATTCATGATGTGAATATAGTAGTATGGTTATTATATTTCTATTTCTTTATCAAATTTGTTTTAGTAGAAGCAGGAGAGTAGCATTTCATTCGATATTAGTAGGCACTGCGGTTATACCATTATAACCAACTCGAGAAAAATATACATTATTTTATGACAGATACTATTTACTACTTAACTACGTTTTAAGGCTAAGTTTAAATGTTTCTATATGAGCAGGTAGCCTTAAACTCATTGGCAGTGTAATTACTATGCAACTAATGTAAGTTAATTCGCTTTACCACCCAAGACTACTTTACCATTTACCATCAGGCGGGATTGTAGACAAGCATTAAGTAGTTGTTATTAAAAACACCGGTTCAGTCGATAAACAGGTGGGACTGTAGCCCAGCATTAACTTATAATTAAAAAAAAAACGAACCCAGTGTTTATTTTTTGTCGATCGACAAACGAGCGGTCAAGCCACGTAATGGTAATTGGTCATCGTCGCCCGTTGACAGCAGCAGCCAATGCGTTGTCGAGGAAGAAAAGTAAGAAGAAAGGTATACTTATCCTATCTTAACTCTCAAACCAAAGCTTTAATACCAAATAAGCTACGTATTACTCTTAATATATTAAGAGATTCACCTTGTCGACTTAGAAGAAACATTAGAACTTCTTTGAGCCATAGAGCGCGTATTTTTAGTTCAATGCGTATTGTGTTCGAGTTTTAATCAAGAACTAAAACAATACTAATCCGACTAGATCTTTTAATGCCGACTCGGATCGTTCAGGCCATCGTCTATTGTCCTGTAGTATCTTCACACTGAACCATACTTCAGGTGTGGTAAGGTGTTGTGTCTCTAGACAATAGTTGGTAGTAGACGCAAAAATATGTAAGTAACGCGTGTGAATTGATAGAATACGCATGTATAAATGAATTATATTTAGTGTTTGCGGCTCGTAGTGACCGCAATGGAATCCAAAATTAAAGGCTTTGAACTCTTTATAACTTGTATAATTTCGATATATTGCGGATGAGGTACAGTATGGTGCCGGTGAGAACAATGAATGTCAGATGGAATGTCACTTGAAAGATCGTACTTATACGCCTGACGAATGTGAAATGCAATGTAGCATATAGGCGTATACATTTAGTTTAAGTTGGTTGTTGTATTTATTTTCGTTAGATATCATATGAACCACCAGTACGTCTTATCGCTATTAATTACTTCTAGTTATCAAATGTAACATACGTTATAATCTAAGTACACATTATTACTTGCAAGAACTTAAAAAAATTCTTAATGTATCTTAAATCGTTGCCGATCTTGCTGTCCGCTGTAACTCGGGTTGTATTTAGTTTTTAATCAATATCCACTATTGCTTTTAAACCTCTAAGTCCCCGGCGAAGTTGCGAGGGAATTGAAAATTTGTTCCTCAACAATCGTTATTTATATGTTATCCTGCTCGAAGGACCATATTAGTTTTATCGATTTTTAAGCGATTGCAGTTATGAAAATTTCATTGCGTGTATGTCTTATTGGGGTCATGCTCTTTTAAGTTTTATGTTATAAGAATTGTGATGTAAATACTGTTTTATAATTAAAAACAAAACATTGAACCTGACAAATATTTTATGTAATTTTTTACCTATAAATCGATTTCAATTATACGAATACTTAATATTAAGTAAGTGTTAGTTTCAAATTTATTTGTGAAAACCGCAACCGAATCGAATTAGCTGTTCATAGGATAAGCGTGCACAAACAAAAATTGTAACACAATATATTGCGTTAATAAAGCTTACAATGCTTACAATTAATGCTTTTTGTCATATATCTTCCATTTACAAATAGCAATCAGTTATACATTTGTACATGTATAGATTATAATAGGTTTGTACCAATCGCGTTCTCAGTAGGTACTTCCCGTTGCGTTAGTGTTTTAATCAACATCTTGTAATGCGTATAAACCTCTTATTCCCCGGCAAGTTGCGAGGGAATTAAAGATTTGTTGTTTGTATCGTAGTTATGGGGAAAGTATCCTAGTTTATAATAGCAACTAGCTGCGCCCGCGGATTCGTCCGCGTGTAATCTTGATATATATAAAGTACATGTCACGGTGTTTGTTCGCGATGGACTCCTAAACTACTTAACCTATTTAAATTAAATTTTGCACACCGTATCCAGTTTGATCCAAATTAAAAGATGGGATAGGTTACATCTCAATTTATAGTCGCAATATTATTTTATTGCAAATTGTTTGTTGAGTTTGTTAGTTCCATAAGATTCTATCAGATGGCGGTGTAAGACTAAATTGAATATGTAGAACTTAGCTACAGCAACGCGTGGCCGGGTCTGCTAGTTTAACATAAAAGTTATTATTCGCTATGCAGATTTGTCGGAACAAACAGATAGACAGACAAAAATTGTTATGTCATTTTGGTATATGTGCCGTGTAGACATTTAGTAAAAACTGGTTATTTTAATATTACAAACAAACAGTCCAATTTTATTAATTATTAGTCAAGCGGGTTTTTTATCGAACATTTACTTACAATGTGTAAAAAAATATTCTGTGTCATTAAAAACTTAAAGTAGCCGCACGTAGCCGTAGCTACGGAATACTATTGCTCGAGGTCTGCAGTTCTGTTGATCGGTTAACCAAAGAGGACTTGATTGCGGGTGTTTCCGAAGACCACCAAGTAAGCAATGACGATCCAATATTTCATTAAAAGATCAAAATTCGATAAAGATAAATCGATGTGACAAATGTTGATATATCAATCGCATGGTCCGCTCAGCGCGGCGTCTCAAGTTGCGTTTAGTTTTTAATCAACAACTACTAATCCAGATAAATCTCTTAGTGTCCTATCGACCGGAGAGGAAATTGAAGATTTGTTACTGCAGAAGAATTGCATTAAGAATATATATTTCTCCATAAAATGACGTCGTTCGTGTTATCCTGCTCGAAGGACCGTTTTAGTTGTATAAAGCTTTTAGTAAATAGAAAATTGAAGATTTGTTACGGAAGCGGTCCGTTAGGGTATAACTTAGTAGCTTTCGTTATATTGTTGCATCGGACGATAAATTATTATTTCATTTTAAGACTTATTATATGTCTGCGGATGTGTGACAGATAATATCGTGAGAATGTATAAAGGTGGGTGAGCGGGTACTCGAAAATGATGTATTTAATGACTGTAATTAAATATGCGCATATTAGTAAAAGTAAAATAATAAAAACTCCGTATTTTATGCTTTTTCCCTATAACATTTTTATAAATTTAGTCATCGATAGTACATAAATATATATTTATAAAATTACATAAGCGTTAATAAAAGATGTGAAATCACATATGTTCCTTTTTTTCTATCTTTCTTCTCGCTTATTTGTTGGCCGGCAACGTATTGGTGACGCCTTGATGTTGCTGATGTCAACGAGTGACCGCTTACTATCATGTGGCTAGTCTGTTCGTTTTTCGTCAAGCTATATAAAAATATATCATTTAATTAAAACTATTTGTTAAAGTCTCAACTAAAACATATGAAACAATTTTAGTTCACTGGCTGCCGGCTGCTGTACATTTATTATAAAAAATATAAGCTCAACACTGAAACGAATATAATCTTCGCACGCTATGTTTTTTCAACTAAAAACACGTTACAGTAACGAAATAACAGATTTTGATGGAGATACATTGAAATAGATTGTTGCGGTCATACGTTTCAATTTGTTTGCGAGAAATGTTGTTATGCCCGGAGTTTTATGTTCGGTATGAAAAAAATATATGCACCGCCCGTTGTAATATATTGTGTTGTTTTACAGCGGTGTTCGTTCGCGAAATTTTAATAAAACATATGGATTTTAGATGGATAACAGTGTCTGTACATGTAATAAAATTGAAACCGATGTCTCTGCGTAGGACATATGTAGGTATTTGAGAAATATGAAGTGGAGTTTTTATAAGCGTTAAATTTTTAGTAACAATGATTCTATAGAAATATATCTCTGTCTGTAAACTTATTCAAGATAAAGTCAGAAATGGCTTAACTAATTTGAATGTGGTTTACAGTTATGTATATGTAAAAGCTAAAAGTAACTGGCCAAATGAAAATGGGCAAGTTCGACCACCTTCAAGAATGTTATGCCGAATTTGGTGGTATGTTGAATTTGTAATTATAGTTTTTGTCGATATGTTTTATTTATAGACTGACGGTAATTAATGTAAAAAAATTGGGTAATTTCCTGAAATTTCAGTAATATTCTGTGTACAATCTGAGCAAATTTTATCACAGAAAAAGATAGCTTGTAAACTAATTTTATGAATTTTGAAATAGAAAACATATAATCGCTTGGATTGCCTACTTGCATTATTCCTATTCAGCAAAGGGAAGTGGTTAAAGATGTAATTTTGCGTAAAGACTGAAGAGTCTATTTTATAATTAAATGTCGAATACAAAGAAAGAAATATCAACAATTAAATGAAAAAACAAGAAAATGTATTGAATAGTGTATTTACCGTTGTACATTTTTCACAAGACCGAACGTAAATAGCGAGTTCTAATTTTACAACGTTGGAGAAGACAAGATGTAAAAGCAATTTGGCGCCAATGACTGTAAATGTCCCCTGCGGAGCCGGAGCGTCGTCAAACATTCATGAACGGTTTTCTGGTGGCGCGCTGGAATTGCAAGGGGGCGCTGTACGCGAACATACTTAAACTATTAAACCACTCTGTCGAGATAATGTTTCGTTTGCAACGAAATGTTCTATGGTAAGCAGCTGTACTTCCGATCAATTTTGGTTTCGACATTTGCAAATCAACATCTCACTCGTAATTTCCTATACTATGCACCAAATTTAATATTTATATTTTATTATAATGACTTATTTAATGGGACTAATTTAATGGATCAAATGTTGCAATATTTTTTAACTTAACCGATTGAGCTGAAATTTGAAATATCGATGATTATTTAATAATTTAATATAATTGAAATAATCTCTGTAATAATGTAAAAAAAACTTAGTATAGAAAAATGCACTGAAATTCATTTTTCACTGAAACTGAAACGTTGATGTACATGAAGTTTGTTTGGTACATACATCTTAATACCTAGCTCGAAGGACCAACTACAAAATACACAGATTTCGTTATATAATTTTAATTCATGAAATTCTCTCTTATTGTTTCGTGGCCAACACTGAAACGCCTATACTATAGTTTTTGTCCGATGGCTATTTCCATAACGGCGAAAAAGTCAACACATCTTTAACTGTCAGGAGCCTCGTTTTATCGGAGCATTTACCGGCCAGACTTCCATTATTTTCATGGCGGCCATAAAATATCGCATAAAAATAAGCACAATAACTCATGCCACGCTTTCATACTCAAAAAACCGGCCGGACAGTATGAGGCAGTGACAACAGATTTAATTTACGGGATTTAATTAATTTTAAATTTGTAATCAACTAGCAAATCCATGGTAATCTGTTTCATGGTTTATTTATGTAAATGTTCGACAGACGGATAGACAAGGAACCTGTACATTAGTACTTTGACGTCAGTAACACCGAAGTTATCACCGATTCGTTGCCGGCGAATAAAGTAGACTGTAGAAAGAAGGTACATTATTTCTAGTACATTATCTAGCCCTCGCCAGTCATGACTTGTTAGGTAGCTAACTCAAGCAAGAGGTGTAGCTAGTGAGGCAGAATTCACGGAAAGATATTCTCCAATAAGAATATGAATGACTCAACCAATCCAAGCATACAGACCTTTCGTTGCGCTTTGCGTGCAAAACTTAGGTATACATAAGTAATTAATTATTAACATAATAGTAATTATAACTATACCCATGGCAAACATTCTAAGCATATGGCAACAGTATGTCAGGTTTTCTGTCGAAATATTGCTATGGTGCCTCGATATTTACCATACCGAACTGCCAATAAGAGTCCTGGTTTCGATTCCCAGGGAAGTAAATTTTCATTGTAAGTTTAAATTCCTGTTTTCGGGCTGGATATGTGTTCTTACAGTGTATTGTCCGTGTCATCCATGATAAGGGAATTCTATTGTGGCGCTTGAAATATTATTTTTACAAGCTTATAGCTTAAGTATATGGAGTCTTGTGAATTGCAAGATCTAAGTTATTAGTTCCAAGATTTCGTAAACCTTTGGCTTATCAATGTCATAACTTACGATGGTCTATAATGGTGTTGTATCCTATTACGTTAGATAAGAAAATTCGATCTTAAAACGAGCATGTTCAATTAGAATAAGAAAAGTTATTGGATTTCTAATGTAGGTGGGGTGCATCTCGCGTGCTGTAGAAGAGGAGTGAGGAGGGGAGGGAACAGCACCCCCGGGAGATGTATGTCGTGTAGCCCGTTGTCCCTGGTGACCTTGCAATGAATATTTTAATGTCTTTTAGCGCTCCAACTGTTAGTCGCTTCACCGCGGTGAGCTATGCAGCGCTTAGCGAAATATATGGGCGCAATACATCTGTGGCTATTGGCTGACTGGATATACACTTGTATTTTAGGTGAATGAATAGGACACACGCATAGGACTAGGACGTTTGCGCGTGACGTGAATACACACAGTAAATGGTACAGAGCCGAGAACAAACATTTGTTTGTCACATGAAAGCCTGTACTGGCCCAGTTTAAATCGAGCTACGCATGTATAAATGATTTTGTATTTCATTACTAGAACAATAAAGTGTTGTGTCAATTTATTGGTACAAATAATAGTTTCAATTTATTTGAAAACTAGTTGACCCAGTAGACGTTGGTCTGCAACAATTTAACATAACAGACTCGGCCACGCGTTGCTGTGACTAAGGTTTACATACTCAATTTAGCAGACTTACTCCGCCATCTGTTAAAAGCTTATGAAACTAAAATAATTTGCAATTCAATTTTGTCAATTTATTAATCTTACACCGCCATCTATTAGATCTTATGGAACTAATTCTTTGTAACATATAAAACAAATAATTTGCAATAAAATAATTTTGAGACTATAAATTGAGATGTAACCTATCCTATCTTTTAAGTTGGATCAAACTCGATACGGTGTCATAAATTTGATTAAAATCTATTAAGTAGTTTAGGAGTCCATAGCGGACAAACACCGTGACACGTACTTTATATTATATTAAAGATAGCAAAGACATGAAACATTTTCTACTCATACCTGAATACCTTTAATTTAAGGTGCCGTGACACAAGCCAGAAAGTAGACGCGAGAATTTCGTTATTTTAAATTCTTCTGGAAATAGTGAGATATTTGAGGTACGTAGAAACTATTTCCATTTGACAGTTTCTTGGGAAACTCAGGAACGTTAGATATTTTCTAAGAAAATCGTAAAATTTTGTACGTTGTAGCTGGTAGCCCAAGAATTGCTGACGAGCGTGTTGGATATTTGAATTTCGAACGTAAAGAAATGTAAAATGATTTCTGTTTCAAATCTCAAACATTGGCAAATTGTATTGAAACAATTTTATTATATCGTATATAACATTTATACTCTCTTCATCTGTATTTCTTAACCGATTTTCTTTTTTTGTTTGATAGCTATTAACGAGGATTAGTGTCCGATGAGAAAATTGTTTTATTTTTGTTTCATTATAGTTTTAGATAATGTTTCAACCAGATTTAAAGGTTACGTGCCTTTTTTTCT
The DNA here is from genome assembly GCA_018248895.1 of Carystus phorcus. NCBI lineage: Eukaryota > Metazoa > Arthropoda > Insecta > Lepidoptera > Hesperiidae > Carystus > Carystus phorcus. The sequence goes on along the minus strand of DWJN01006726.1, from coordinate 1,150 downwards.
TTTCACTCCAAGGGCTTTTCGATAGCCTTCGCTTCATAAATGATAGTCCGTCGCCATTCCTATTTTAGATGATTTTTGGTTTCGTTTTGATATATCTTTTAGTTAACGAAAAAATAATAATGATATTAATCTCAACATGACGAACAGATACCCAAGAAACTGAATAAATCAACCGCTCAATTCCTTTCAACATTCCGCATACCACTGTCAACCCCTTTTAATTCGTACGTTCATCACATCTTTCATTCATACTGTACCATGACCCCTGGAAATGATTCATATTTACAGCTACGTGCATTGCAGTATCATCTGCCTCTCGTCTCTCGCTCACACACGAATATTTGCATAGGAGTGAAAGAGATGAGTACACGTAATCTGCACACAAGTGGCCTGTAATTGCACTCTCAGTCAGGCTGAATGTAGCCTGTTAATTAGACGGTTTATTAGGGACACAAGAGTCCGTAATGTCAGTGACGTTTTTAAAAATGTATCGTAAGAATTCATGTTTTAAACTCGTGCCAATAGATTGACGACTAGAAATAATTTTGCTGGATGGTAGGTGATTTTTAAAATGATCAAACGCTTTGAATTCAGTAAAAACTGTTGTTTTACCATTAAACCAGAAATATACACCTACAGTTTTTTTTTACATTTTATTTTTTTACAATTGGCTATAAGTGTAGAAATATAGAAAACAATATTTGCAATATTTACAACCTACCTATACTTTTAAAAGGCTCACGTGTTATGGTAATTACGAGTCTGCTCTATGAAACAAAAACCGTGGTATCTAAATCAGAGCGACGCAAAGAAAGTATTTCATAATGTAGATTTAAGTTTAGGATCCTTAGTTCGATGTTCTCACCCTTGACCATTTCATTGTACAGTTTACAAGAACAGAAATCTGTATATTAAATCACATCTATATTTGGAAAAACAATGCAAAGAACTTCGTGCCTCAAATCGCGTAGCTTCTTTTTAACTGAAAATATATGCTTGCAGTATAGTTTACACTTACGAGTGTGACACAAACATTATATTGATTACTAGATGATTTAGCAAACTTTGTTTTACCATATAAATTATTATATTAGAACTATTTTGATAACCATAAAAATGCTTATAGTGGGTTAACCTTAGAAGCTAGACA
>DWJN01006725.1:0-10469 GCA_018248895.1 Carystus phorcus | reverse complement strand
ACAAACATTGTTATATCAGCTAAAGATTTATTATACGCCTTCAACCCATTAATGACCCACTATTGAGCATGGATTCCTCTTCATCACTGAGGAGGACTATCTGTCAGAACCTTATATTTCATAAATAATTTGCAATAAAATAATTTTGCGGCTATAAATTGAGATGTAACCTATCCTATCTTTTAAGTTGTATCAAACTCGACACGGTGTACAAAATTTGATTAAAATCGGTGAAGTAGTTTAGGAATTCATAGCGGACAAACACCGTGACACGTGCTTTATATATATTAAGAATACGTTCACAGTTTTTCTGTAGTGTATTTAATATCAGCATTGAACCCGTGCGAAGCCGGGACGGGTCGCTAGTAATATATAAAAGTAAATGTTTGTCTGTATGTCCTCTATGAACTCTAAAATTGTACGAGATATAGCAGCTATGTCTAAAGCAGCATTTTCAGAATTTTCTGACCAGAGATTTTGTTCCAAAATTATATGAATCATGGTTGATGAGTTACAATCAAAAATGTTAATTTTTTACTGATCCATTGGACACAAAGTTGGTGTTTATGCTGTATTTGTTAATTTTTTTTAATATGCATTCTAATACTAAATAAAAAAAATGATATATTTATACTAAAAATATTTTCGTAAATTTATATGAGGCTTGGCATAGAGACTGTAAGTAGATCTGAGGTTTATATTACATATAATATACTAAATTGAAGTGTCTCGTTATACGGCGTCGAGCGCGAGCGAGTCCGGAGTCCGGAACTAACAGCCTTCGAGGCTGTAAACGTCTCGAACGCCTGACTTTTGGTGATTTACTTCAATTTTATGTGTCGTATCTACTGGGATTTATATTAAATTTATTTTATGGCTATTTTACAACCCTAAAACATGTCGCGGACCCCATTCGTCTTATCTCGAAACACAAATATACCCGTAAACGTTTATTATTTTAGATAGTAGCTTTTATAGTTTTGGAAAGATGTTTAATATGATAAACAACTATGTTATAGGACGGGTGGATATGAATAAATATTTTAATATTATCTATTATATTCTCAATATTGAATATATTTTTCACGCATGAGTATTATGCGTACTTATACGAAAAATTTACTATACAATTATATAATTTTTAAATTATTATAAAGGTCAAGCAAAAAATGAAGACAGAGCCGTCAAGGGACATTCGTTAGCAACAAGGTTCCTTTTGCTATTTAAATAATATAAATAGTTTTTTGCTATATAAAGGCCCCCATTATGAAATTTAAATATATGTGCCACGTACAGTCTGCGATCAGTTACGGTTTTATTATATATCTAGATAACAGTGTACTGTTTTGTTCATAATAAATTAGAGATATAATAATTGAAATAAATTAGGGATAACTCATAAGGTACTCATCAAATGTCGCTTAAATATAAATACATATGGCCATTATGACAAGGATCAGCTTTCGATTAAAAAAGTAATCATCCAATTCGCTACACCTGGTAGAAAGTTATTGACCTATGTACATACAAAAAAATACAGACGAATTGAAAACCTCCTCATTTTGAAGTCAGTTAAAAACTATAAACTTGAAATGTATAGTCACTGTTAGGTTATGACTGGTTTATGATAACTGAAATAGAAAGGACATTATAACAGTCAAATTATGGATATAACATGAGTAGGTTTCCATGAAGTAATAAAAATCTTATTGAAAGACACGTTATGTAAAACTAATTTATTAAGTTGTTTAGCTTCCATTATTATTTTATTATCATAAAGAAATTTGGTTCGTACCTCGTAGAATTCTTTGTTACCTGGATATAAAATATTTCTCTTGAAATACCTAATATGTCTGTGGAAATTAAACATGGAAAGTCGAAGTGATATTGTCATTAATAACAAATAATAAAAATAATGTAACAAGGGGAAAACATGGTTCGACCTCAGCAAAATTGAAATTTGACTGATGAGTTTAAATTTTGGTTCTCTGTCTCGGTATATCTTCTTGTCCTTGTGTGTTGTCCATGGCACTCGTGATACAGAGAATCCTAGGATGGGGATAAGTTTGTACCGTTATTTATTTATTATTTATCTCTCTATCTCTCTGTTTTTGGCTGGTCACGAGTGTTTGATGACCAATAATCATCAGGTAAATCGCCTATGGTACTGACAACTAAATGTCATAAGGTGTGAAAGTCTGGGGTGTTCAATGCTTATTAATTAAAATGATAAAAGTAATTAATAATTATTATTATTTTAACAAATCCAAACCATGGGAAAGAAGAAGAAGAAGAAGAATCCGTTTAAGTCGCTTAATACTTAGTTTTATGTTTTTTAATAGGTTTAAGTATAAAATAACGTCATGTTTGAGTAAATAAAACAATCAAAAAAGCAAATAAATAAATGCTTATTATGCGAAAACAAAACAAAGGATTTCGAAACATTTCCGGTTATTTGAGTAATAAAATATGTGATACATTACGACGTAGCGTAGTATTCACAAAAACGTATTTAATTAGCGACAAAAAGCGCCCCGGGTATTTCCTACGTGGAACACTTGTATGTCGACTAGCAAATTTTTCCAGCTATGTTAGTTGATGATTTAATCTAATAGATCCCCATCCATAATTTAATGATTTTATATATTATACTATACTCTTTTACGAGTATATCTCTCTATAACGGTAAAAACCGACCATAGGAAATTAGCAATCTCAATATGTCTTAATTTAAAGTACATACATTCAATTACGCCTTTTTCCCTTTGGGGTAGGCAGAGACCACTTTCCTCCATTTGCTACGATTTTGACATACTTCCCTCGCTTCATCAACTTTCATCACTCTTTTCATACATGCTCGCCGGTTGATGTAGCTTCTCACCTGACCTTTCTTTAGGACATCTTCTACCTGACTCTGAAAGGTCTTCATATTTTAAATTATAATTATTAATTAAAATATTGTCATTATTGGATGTAAAATTTTGTGAATAAGCTTCTAGGTAAGTTTTTTATTCCGTTGTTTCAAAATGTCGTGTACGTGTAAGTTTAAATAAAAAGTTCATTTAATGGACGTTGTGCGCAGAAAGTTTAAAATTAGTATTTAAGTTATAATTATATCGATTAATAATACACCGACTTAAACATTTTCGTCATTACATTATGAATTATTTTAAAACTGCACCCCTTTAATCTACTTTAAAGTCTCAAGATGGGTAAAACGGACAGTTAATTAATTTCTAACAGTGGTCATCTCATAAACGGTCTCAACATTTCCAAAATCCCTACAAAATGTAAACTCAACGTAATGGCTTTAGAATAATAGGTAAGGTTCACTATAGTTTAGTCTGAGTAAAACAGGCGTAATTTACCTCCCAACAATAGCGACCTTGCGTTCCATTATTGTTTCTTTGGTCTATTATGTGGGAGTAGTGAAGTGGGAGAGAGGAGGCGTAATACTGTCCGTGACGGCTGGGTACTAGACCGTTGGGTTTTAATCCCAGTGCCTATTCACTGGGAACAAAGTATATTTTAAATGGGACTCGTTCTCTTGTATTTCTCCAATCAGTTCTATAGAATTGATCTGAATGAAACATAAACCAAGTTTATCAATATGTATTAAGGTGGTAGCTCGATGAATTTAGTATCCATGACAATATAATGATCATTTTATAAAATCTTGAATAAATAGTTTAACCGGTTTATAAGGTAGATAAGGACTTGCCAAAGTTGCGGTAGTTCTAACAGAACTTTTATGAATATCCTAGATTAGAATAAACAGAACATTCTGTGTCCAGGGATGGGCGTAAACGGCTGCGACACAGCCATAGCTTTTGCAGTTGTTTACAAATACTCAGAGTGTGATATTTCTTTGATAATAAAACTGTTCATTCTTTAACCCTTAAATTCGATCCATTTCCGTTTTACATGCAGTTCTCAGGTTTATATTGTGATGGGTTTTACTTAACATTTAGCATTTTAAACTGGTTAACAAAAAAAGAAGTTATATCAATGTATATCCGACATTCATTGACTATTAGGCGAAACGAATTTGTCCGGATCTAATAATTTTTAATATTTAGTCAAATATCAGAAATCTTAAACATTTTTCTTTGCCGATTTTGTAATTTAGCTTCTTCAACTAAGATTTTGGAGCATTACTTACCCTCATTACGAAGACGCAGTGCGCGAGAACATTCCAACTCTGTTCATTTCAATGTGGTTAGTGCCAGCAGCTGAGGCTGATTGGTTTCCGAACACGAGGAATCCAACATATTACTTTGGATTCGATATACGAGTATCCGAAATTGTTTTACCTTGCGATTATCTTTTATACAGAGAAGGGAACTTACACGTTCTAAATTACTTTGGATCGTTAAAATACGAATCGATATTTATTTTAATTTGATTTGGCTTTAATTGTATATCTTAATCTGTGTCGATTTACTCTTAAATGTATTTTTCTATATAAACGGACATCTGTAAAGATGTTTTGTTTTTTTTACAGTAGAAGTTTTTAACTGATAGACTGATTAGTTTACCACCAGTTAGACCAAAGGCATTCCCAGTCAAGGCATAAGAGCTATTATTTAGTAATAATAGCGAATTGGCTAGTGAAGCAGACTTCGCGAAAGTCTATAATGGAAGTATTAATATTAAAGATAGGTAATAATAATTTAAATTTTAAATGACATTGTATGATCTTACAACGACATTAACTGTATGTACATATATTGGTAATATCTTGTTTCTGTTCTCACATTAACCGTATATCTATTAAATAATAACTCAAAAACAAACGTGACAAAGTTCTGTATTTTATTCATGATTTTTATTCACAATTCATAAATCTCCAACTATCACTCCCCCGACAGGTGTAATGTTCATTTAAATAAGTTTATATTCTTCAAGTTTTTATCTTCTCGATATGCAATGGGATAAATATTTTTTTGTAAGCTTAAGAATTTACAATGTACTAGCGCATTCGGCAGAGGTCTTCTGAAAGTAAATGTATACATGTATTATCTAGTACTGATGAAAAAAATGCTCGTAACATGCAAACTCATGTTTTATTATTAACGTTACGAACGTTCATTATTATTTTAAAAATGATTATAATATTTGACAAATAATATTCTTGCACGAAAATTCTCTTACCCCGTAATTTTGAAACTTATGTCAGTTTTAAGAGATTATTTGTGGCATTATTTAAAAACCAAAATTTTAACTTTTTTACTATAGATACTTTGTTTTACCTATAAATTCTTACTCTCATCGCTTGCTGGTTATAGGTATTAATAACGGTGCTAAAAGCAAAAAGCAAGCAATTCTTATATTAATACATAAATGTTACAGTATCTGCAGATATTCTATTGTGTAAAGCTCGCCTCGCTTGAGTCAGCTGTCAAACGATTCGTCGTATTCTAACTGAATGCTTGAGAGCTAGAAGCTTCTTTCTTCTCTAACTTTCTTGGCCGATAACAAATCAGATGATGATTTATCTATTTAGTTTAGATGTTACTCATGTCATTGGGCGACGATGACCAATTGCTAATCAGCTAGTTACATAAAAAAAATGTTTAATACAATGAGCCGTTTCTAACTGATATATCGCCCTGTATTTCATTAGCTATATTTTACCAATAAGTCCATATGAAATGAACTCTTCAGACATGTGTACGACTGAAACTTATAATTATGTTCAATGAGCGGCGCTTCAAAGAGAGGTATCCCAGCCGCTAATAATTTCTCGGAGCTCTAGTCGATACGAAGGTATTGCGAATTGCGATAAAGGACTTTCAAACAAAAGACTTTTAATTTTTTGTTGTCTAATCATTTTTAAACTAAATTGCTGAACTTAATTTTTATAATTGTAGCTAATTACACGAAATATATTTTTTACTTATTTCGAGCGAATCGCAGGGTCGTGGGCTCTCCAAATTGCTGTGGCGCGGATAAGTCTTGACCTTTTTTTTAATTTTACATGATCCTTTGATATTTCTAAAAATATTGTAATATTTACAGTTATTCTAAAACGATTCATAATTTTTTATTTGGTTGGTTTACTAACGGCACGAGGCAAAGAGTACTCTCATGGTAGAAGGAATTCAAGATGTTATACCACAAAGCGGTCACTCGAAGCTTGCAGCGGTAAGTATTACTCGACTTGAGGAAAGGATTTGTGTAGGGATTATCAATGGTCTGAACTTTGTAGAATTTTACTGTATAGATAGGTACATTTAGAGTAAATTTGAACAAATGCATTTTTATTTACGATGAAAAGAATCTGTTTGAAGAACATCTTCTTAGGTAATTGTATGATGTATGGGGAGTGGTGTCAAATTGCAACCGAAACAATATGTAAACATGATAATTATTAGAAGTCAAGTTTCACTATTTCTCATTAGTAATATTAGCATTTAACTGGGTGTTAGAGAAAATCCAAACCTTTTTCAGCAACTACGTTAGTCAGCAGGCTACACCCAGATATTCTAGTAAATAAAATGTTTTATTATTTTCTAAATATTTCAAGTGTTCTTACTTAAGCATTGTTACGCCTCAGTATGAATTACCTACTTGATTTTCAGATTATTAGACTTCTATTCTCTAAAAACATAAAGGCTGGCATAATAGAAACTTGAAGCGCTTATATCTAGACAAAGGGCTAAGTTTGAGGTGTTATCGTGAAAGTTATTATTGGATAAATTTCAAAGCAATAGGGTATTAAATCCTCGTAACCATTTCAGACTTTTATTATTACAAAACTTTGAGTAGCGGACCTCACAGTTTCAGAGTACTAGTGCACAAAGTCATATAAAATGCACTTGAACTTTTATAAAATTAGCAAAAGTTCCGCATTAAGCGGTACCCGCAGTTTATTATTAATATTTAACTTTATTCGGCATTCTGTTTAATGTTTCTGTAAACGGAAATAAAATTAATATTTATGCGGGAAAAATTGTAATTTTCCCTATACGTGATCAACACACGTGTAGTAAAGAGGCTGTAGCGAGAATTATAACAAGTGACGAACCACATATGACATTCGGCTGAATAAAATTGTGCAGAAACATGTGTACGTACTGTTTTCAGCGCAATTTTTGCTTTTTGACGGTGCAATTAGGGCAACAAAAATATTTACTGTGCGAATTCATTTGCTGTTTTAGTTTGTTTTTAAACTAAACTGAACAATACGTCCGAAACCGTTAGTTTTAATGTTGGTTGTTATTATTTACAACTTTGATGCTAAAATATTTGTATAACATAAATTGGTTTTCAAAAAGTATACAATACAGTGTTTATTTCGTACACACCTGGTATTAACTAAAGCTTTAATTATTATAATCTATAAGAATTTGTTTTTAAGCTCTTATAGCCTGGCGACTCGTGACGATACTAAGTAATTGGTCGTGTTAAGCAACTTCGGGGCGCTTAAAGTAAAAATTCAGTCTTAAATTTCTATTATAATGCTTATTTTCCGAGGTTCCTAAAAAGGTATTTACTCTACTTGGTTAGCAAGTTTAAATTTAGTTTGATTTGATTTTATAAATAATTATTACAAAGTAACATCTCTCCGTCCCGTTTGTGTCTGTCTGAACGGGCTAATTTCAAAAACTACCGAACGGATTTTCATATGGTTTTCACTAATGTGATAGTGATTTAAATATAAAAATATTTTGTGCAAATTGACTGAAATATGACGAATACTGTTTAGTATGTCAAAAAAAATCAAGCAAGCTTGTCTAAACACTTTAATATATAGCAATTTTCTTTATTTAATTATAATTTAATGCTTGACTACAGCCCCACCTGATGGTAAGCAAGTAAGGTAAGACAGTAGTCTTACGGAGGAAATGTTCCTTTTACAATAACGTCTGCGATAGTATTTAAAGATAGTCTACTTTAACCATATTAATATTTAAAAATGGACACATAATTATTATGTTTTAATTTCAAAGCTATTAAAATGCTTACGATATTAATCCTTATCAAATTAAATACGTTAATTACCTTAAGCATTTCATGCACATTATAAATGCCCTTTACATCATACAATTTAAATGAATAATTTGGGAGTTATCGGGGATATGCGTAATGCAAACATGAATATTATAGTAATGAAAAATTTATCGAGCGGTCGCGAGTTATCAAATAAAATTATAGGCTTATTATAACCTAACACGATTATATGATCCATGACAGTGTCACTCATCATGAACGAATAAATGGCAGGTAATTTATTTGTCCGCCGCTTGTTTTGTCGCCAGTTGAGCTTGACAGATGACAGCATCGTTTTGTTGCTACAGAACAACAAACAAATATGGCAGCATCACGCTCTCATAAACGGGCTCAAACACTAATCCTCTAACAAATTACCGTATTTCTGTCCGTAAAGAGGATAACCTAACATTAAAAATATTTGCCGTGCTCGATAAAATGTTTGTTAATTGCTAGTTTTAACTTCGTGTTTGGGATTTTCATGTGTTGCACGGATTTGTGTGTGATATAAGGTATTATAGATTCGTAAGGAATATATTGATTCATAATTCACGTATCACGATGTTCTTTCGTAATAGATTCGGAAATTAGTAAGTAAATCGATCGTAATGAAATTTGCAGACTGATTCGTCCAAATAAATATGTAAGATATAAGTTGAAGCATTCATAGAGCGGAGGCTCGCGTCGATGCGATCGACGGAGTTGAGCAACTGCAGGCGCGGTCAGTTCCTGGATTGGTGACCATTAGTGGCAAAAATTTCTTCAACGTTTCCTCGGAAGGTACGTTAAACCGTCGGTCCTGGTTGCTATCGTAGATAGCAGTCGTTAAGCCACGTCAGAGGCCTTCGGGCGGCAGAAAAACTTCCGACACTTGGGTTGGTCACTAAATCCTCCACCAATCCGCACTGGAGCAGCGTGGTCAATTATCCTTTAGACCTCTTCACTAATGAGGAGAGTAGAGTACTGGGCCATTAATGGGTTGAAGGCAAATAGGTAGGATAGTTTTTATCGCGGTTTGATCATATTTTTTATTAGAAATTAAATATTTTTGGCTAATACCAATAAAAACAAATATTAGTCAAGCCTATTATTGTGGTTACTGTTTTTTACTAAGAAACTATACGAGTATTGTGGTAACACGGACATAGACATGTAGGCTCATCAACTAAAAATGTATTTCCTCAAGCGAAGCACATTATGTAATACAAAGTTCAAAGTTACTCATAATTATGTACCTATTTACTAATTAATTGGATTCAAAATAATTATATACTACGCAAGTAAAACAAAGTAACTTTGATGGTAATTATTTTTGATTCCATAATTAGCTAATTAATCGGGAGGCCTTTATTAACAAAGCAATTGTTGTTGGGGGCTTAATTTCAAAAACCTACAATGGAAAATAAAAATGAACTGGAGTGTTGCGTCCTCTCGCCCTAATGAATGAGGAGTAATTTCAGTTGGAATAAAAGAGAGCACAATATAATACTCATTTCAAAAACAGTGCAATGAGAAAATTGCCGCACCAACCAATTTATAGACAATGGGGAAAAACTGTCGACATCGCTATTCCCATACTGACGATAACAAAACTGCTGTACTATTTATTTGGTAATTTCCAATAGCCGTTAAACCGATATTTCTGGATATCCGCAATAAAGGAGATAACAATTTCGTATTACTATTACTACCGAGTTTTAGTAGTATCGTTCTCAAGAATTCATGTTGGAGAACAACTGTTATAGTTTTGTATCGAACTTTTTCTATTGAAATAAAAGTAAAAGATGGCTATGTATTTGCGTGATTGTAAGTATACCTAGCTAGCTATAAATCTATACAAATAAATAAATTATTGTTCGGTTCACAAATTTTACGATATCTTATAATTCTAAAATAAAAGTTGCCTAAATTACTCTTTATTACATCAGCTATCTGCTAGTGAAAAACCCGTCAAAACCTACCCAACCGTTTCAGAGATTAGCCGGAACAAGCAAATAGACAAATAGACAATATGAAAAAAACATTGCCTCATCTCTCTCATATAAAGGCCACCTATTGTAAATTTTTAAATTTTCAGTTACAGTTTTATTATGGACAAAGACAAAGCTGTTTTTGGGTAACGTTCTGGGAGGACTGGCAAAATATCTTGAGCGTTTCCAGCCTTCAAAGGCTTGATTAGTACCGTGGACAGTCATTAGGCTTTGTTGTACGCCTCCGGGCAATCTGAAAGCTTTGCATACTAAGCCTAAGCGAAGATCAGCCATCTAACAGGAGGGCCGGTTTCTATCGTCTACAACTCTCGCAATCTGTGATCTTGCCGGAGAGATACGCATAGATCTCTCTAGAGCTAATGAAACGAACCGCATGTTGTAGTTAATAGTATCAGGCGTTACTTTCCGGAAATCCATTGTTATCAAGTTAATATTAGTCTACTTTGCAACAATCCGCGAGAAAAATATATGACGGTATATACT
>DWJN01006724.1:0-10470 GCA_018248895.1 Carystus phorcus | reverse complement strand
TTAATATGCAGATTGTGAGCTGTAATAAATGTCTCAACCAAATTATAAATGTTTTCTTAAATATTAAATATAATACAGCGGTTGTCGAGTATTGACTGGTGCTAAATAGGTAGCATAATACAGAAGTTAAGTTGAGCATAAGACAGAATCTAGCCTCGCTTGATGATAGATGTCTTAATGAATAAACCTATTAAGTTGCTTTGTGTATGCTTTAGAAATTCGAAAAGTTTTTCACCAGTTCAATTTATAAAAAAATATATAAAACGCATTAAAGTGTAGAAAATGAATTTATTTCATTTTTCCTTTCCTCATTGTAAATTAAGATATATGGTTTAAATTTAAAATATCTATCTCAACGTGATTTAGATATTCCGCCTTAATAAACAACATCTGAAGCGACATAATAAAAACGTGAACAACTTCCGGTTCTAACCCTATAGCCATATGTTATTTGTCCGTTCATTTTATACTTTCTCTTTGCAAATATTACACAGGTAGGACCAAATATATTTTATTATACAACATATATTTTGAGAATAGAAAGGACGGAGTAACATGAAGTTCGTGTAAGCGATAATGTTTTGTCCAAAATTCTAAAGCACATTACTCCAACTCAACTCACAGTGTGGCATTGAAATGTAAGCTCTTATGTTATGTTAACTAGAGTGAATTTGCGCGTAAACTACATGTCGTACACGCGTCGTACATCTTTAATTTACAATGTGAAAAATTCAATCTTGTGAATATAACATAAGAGCTTAAATTTCAATGCCACACTGTGAGTTGAATTGGAGTTGAGTCGGTGTTGAGTTGATGTAATGTGCGAAGACCTTACTGTCGTAAATCCTGTGTTTTATAAGGCGAAGTTATTATACTTAGTAAAATATAGCAAAGCTCGGAGCAACAGGTCGGGAGGCTTTCGCAGCCGCGTATCCGGTTCGATCCGGTTGCGGGCGGCGCTCAGCGGTTGTCGCGTGTCGCGTCCTACTTGACCGTACTGCCGGCTGCCGGCCTTACGTCACGTGCTAAGCAATACGCTTGTGGTAGCCTCCACGTGTTAGACATGTCCTTTTATAGCTTCATAACATTTAAATTGAAATTGTTTATTGCTTACGTCAACAACTACGTCAGCCGTAAAAAGCAGTAACATAAAAAGGTATGTTTTTTATGTAAATCTTTCGAAGGTGCGTAGATTAGTGTTTTTTTATGTATATACCTATGTAGGCAACAAACGATTCACCCAATGTTAATTGGTCTAAGAAAAAAAGTAGTAAGTAGTTATAATCTATGTAGACCGATAGAATTGACAATAACAAAAAATAACTGACAACTTTTTATTTGACAATACAGTCTTGACAAAAAAATTTAACTATTTTGCCAACATCACGTAACAATTATTAGGTACGCAACTGTATGTAAAGATAGTTTAAAAAATAGGGTAGTACATTTTTATAATTTTTTGTACATTTTTAATCGAATCGTAATCGAATTACTGATAATACATACAAATTATATACAAAGTTACTAATTATGCTAATAATATTGAAGAAAAAAAAGTAAAGAATGGTTCAATATATTTTCTTCTTTTCGAGTATTCCCAAAATATATAAAGTACAATATTTGCTATATTGTATATTCACATTCAAAAGTGTGAAACCCAAATGAGAAAATGTTTTCAAGCAAATAAAAGCGTACACAATCACACTCCCACACAATTCCAATTGCGACTGACATACAATAACAATAATGACATCATAAACTATCAAGCTTCGATCTTGGACAAACATATATGTTTTATATATCTATACTTCTATACTACTATTAAAAAGGTGAAGAGTTTGTTTGGTTCAACGCACTAATCTCCGGACCTACTCGTTCGAATTGAAAAAAGATTGTTGTATTGGATAGTTTATTTACCGAGGAAGGCTATAGGCTATATAACATAACTCTACAACCAATAGGAGCTGAATAAGTAATGTATAATGACGATAAAAAATGTTACAAAAACGGGACAAATGTTCCAAGGTTTGCCGGCTTTACAAGTGTTTACCCTGGTCGGACCCTGAGCTTCGCTTTTAGCTATTAATAAAAACAAACTGGGCTACAGGATATTGAAACGTACTAAACTAGTATTAGTTAATAGTATCACCCGTTAACAATCCGCGAGCCAAATGTATGATGGAGCCATTTAGTGAAAGCTTTTGCGACAAACGGCCGGTTTCTGAATGGCTGATCAACAAAAAATCACTAAAGTACCCAATCCATTGACAATCGTCAATTGTGTCATTTCATTTGAACAATTGATCGGTTCGTCGGTAACTCATGATGTCAAATTTTACTCCGAATCGTTTGTCAAATGTGATTTTGTTTTCTGATTTATTATTGTCTGTCTAATCAACGTTTTAGAAACTTGAATTGTTTTTACAGAGGTTCTAAGTTACCATGCCTGTTAATTTAACATGTTTTGATAGGCCTTTCATAAACTGGCGGTAACGCTCCTTAATCAGCTAATCCTGATTATACCTTTCCGTTTCCAGACGAAACACGTGTTAATGGTGATATGAATGTTGTGTACTTTTATTTATTGTAACTACATGATTCCTCTTTGAAAGAAGATGCTACATATGGATGTCTAAGAGTTTATACCATTATACATTTTGCTTGCAGATTGTTGCGACGTAGACTAATACTTCATAACATGAGTTACATTGATAGGTATAACATGATGAGCTCATCACCATACAAATTGTGTAACGCACCACCATATTAGGAAATTTAAACAACTACAAGATTGAACAGAAGCGCCATCAACGTCTACATTGTAATTTGTATTCGATGTACTAAAAATGGTTGGTCTGAAGGTAAACTAATATTGATACTGGCTACTTACACAACGAAAAACTTAAGTCAATTCGACATAAGACGATGGCTACTAAAAGGAAATAACGCGCGTGACGCAACCTGGTGAACCTTGGGAAAACTACCTCCGCAGAGTCCGCCGCCGCAATTATTGTTCTGATTAAATCAGAGGATAACTCGACAGGGGCGGTAGGATCGTCCGGAAAATTATTTATTATTTATATCTGCCAGTACACAGCACCTTTTGAGGTAATAACTTATTGTACGAATGAAGTGAATGAAGTATTGTACGAATGAACGTCTAAAGCCATACTTTTTTATATACGAAAATAAGTAGGTACCTACATGAACAATCTGCTTTCACTGTACACAACTGGGCAACCAAAGGCCATGGGACAAAAAAAACTAGGGACACTACTACATTATTTATAATCGTTTGTTCGATATTCTTCGTGTTCCGAATTCGACTTACATACAAAGTCAGAGTCCCAGAGGCCCCTGAACTTGAAGGCCCCAAGTCAAAGGTATCAGCTCTCCGGTATCTACGCCACTGACTGTACAAGCACAAGCATATCTATGGATTCAAATGATGCTAAAGTGATTTTTCTAACCAATACTACTCGAATGATACTCATAAAATAGATTCAATGGACAGATATTGTCGTACACATGGGACAGATATTATTCTTCTAAAATATGTTTTATCACTAAAATATAAAATAATATTGTTCTGTACTGTTCATGCTATTATTATCTGCATGGTAATTAAGTATTCTATTCAGTCTCCACGTGGGAGGTTAACATAGTACCTATGTATATAGCGGGCTCTCTGACTGGTTTCATTGTTGTATTGACTGATTCATCATATTAACGCCTTCTACTAGAAATATATGTTGGGAAAATAGTTAAACGTAGTATAATTTTGTAGCAGTGACCATTTAACACGATTTTTTCAAATACTAAAGAAAAGCATTATGTACAAGAGTTTGATGGCATCCTCTACTCTAAAGACAAGCTGTGGTTGAAAATTAGTATCTTTTATAAATAATAGGAATTTTTAATATTTGCGTATGAGTAAGTTAATTGTAAATTGAGTAGAAAGAATTGCCTTCACTAATTAAGCAATTACCATTGATATTCCATAACCGAGCACGGATCTCTCCTCGTCACTGAGGAGATCTCCACCACATTGCTCCAATGCGGATTGGTGGAGGGGTTTGTGGCCAACCCAAGTGTGGGATGATTTTAAGCTGCCAAAAAGCCTCCGAAATGGCTTGACGACAGTTATTTGCGATAACAACCGCGATTGGCGGCGTAATGTGGCTTTTGAAGCACGGAAATGGTCAAGAAAATTTTGCCACCCATTCAGGTACCGACCGACCGCAGATGCTTAACTCTCTCGATCGTACAGGATCGATGCGAGCCGCTGGGCTATGAGCGCTACAAGCTTTCAGAAAGTATTGAGAAAGGTATATTCTTGAACTTAACCTTATCCGGAGATACTTGCATCATCCGTACATAATAAATTGGAGACTCTTAAATTGTTCTTTCAACCATTACGGAACAGTATAAAAGAGTAGTACAGCGTATAAAACAGTGTTACTATCAAAGTTTACATAGGAAACGATTGCTACTAACACGATTCGGAATAAATATTTATATTGGGATGGTTTTGAAACATATACACGCATAAAAGTTCCAGAGCGGAGTAATTTGATTTGTGTGCGTTCTGAGCTCATTTTATAAGTGCTTAAAATAAATAATTTTTGTAAAATTACCTCTTTTATCTCGTAGAGATGATGCTTGAAATTTTTAATTATAATATTTTCAGATTGAAATTTAAGAATGTGCCTATTTCGACAGCCGAATCCAACTATCGTACATCAAAAAATATTCTAAAAATATGTCGTTAATATTATATTCTTTATCCCTTGTAAATTGTTTGTCTTTACAATATTGTCAGTGTTACCATTATTTTGGTGAACTGAAGAGCAGTTGTACTTGGGTAGAGATTTTTGTGTATAGAGAAACCCCGTTGTTAATTAAAGTGTTTTTCGGTGTTTCAAACTGTAATATATCTCTTTATTATAACTAAAATTTACTGTTCAAAAACTAATTTCAGTTTAGTTTTTACTGTATAAAACGCGTTGAAATATGATGAAACTGTAACAGGACTAAATCTGGACATAATCTTAATATATATAAATTACGCGTCATAGTGTTTGTCCGCGATGGACTGCTAAACTGCTTAACCGATTTTAATCAAATTTTGCACACCGCGTGCAGTTTGATCCAACTTGAAAGATAGGACTTACTTTTAAATGTATAGTCGCAATATTATTTTATCACAAATTATTTGTTTAATATCTTACAAAGGATTAGTTCCATAAGATTCTAACAGATGGCGGTATAAGGTAATTTATTCGACTAAATTGAGTACGTAAACTTTAGCTACAGCAACGCGTGGCCGAGTCTGCTAGTATAATATATTTTTTAATTTTCATTTTTGTCTTTCTGTTTGATTGTAATTTAGAGACCACTGAGCAAATAAGTATTTTCCACCCTTCTTTTCTCTTGTTTGTTAGCAACGCGTCAGTAATAATGTTGATGGTGTCTAGAAAAGATAAATAAAACTCAATGTATTATAGAGGGTGCATTTTTGGTACCTAATTATCTTAATACGTTCCTTTGGAGAACTGTATTTATGTGACGACTTAACGAGTTCTCTACTACACAAAAATTCCTGACGAAAATCAGTAGCAATGGTTTTCTCGGAATGGCGTCTAAAGAGTAGATATAGGTAAATATGTAGGTGTGCTCCCCTAACGAGAAGCGATGGCAGTTACTAGGTTGTATTCTGGTTGTATTCTTGCAGGTGTGAAAATTATTGAAAATAAATTTAAATACATGTTACAAAGCTTTTATTGCTTTTCTATCAACTCACACAAGAAACTGATTCCTGACTCAGCAAAATAGAAACATCATGCCTAAAATAGATGAAGGACAATTATTTTGTAAACACAGGTTTTTCGAAAATCTACAAAAAAGATGTGAATGGGTTTCTAGTAGATACTTCAAAATAAATATGAAAAGTACCTTCTAAAAGGATGAAGGAGAAAGAAGAAGTACGTATCTAAAAGAGAAATATGATGTTGACGTTGCATTTAAAAACATCTCGATGTCCAAACAATACATACTTAATCAGTTTGCGCAAATCATATTGTAAATAATACGCCATTGCGCGTTATAATATACGTACATAAAACAGTTTATACCTAAGTGCGGGCAATATCTTATAGAACAAATGAGCCTTTCTCAATTATTTCTATTTTCGCCTCCACAACTTCAGTAAATCGTCATTTCACATCGTATTCAATGGCGACATACAATACATTTAAATCCTTATCTTTTGTCAGGCTTTCCATGTCAATTTTATATACGAGTAGAGTTGACAATGACATACATATATGGCGCGCCAGATATTTTTTTATTTATTTGTTACGTATTGTTTGCCCAGCTACCAGTCGGTTATGGTCCGATTACAATTACATTATTTACATTATGATTACACAACGATTATCTGAGATTAAGTTAACAACTGTATAACGTCTGCTTGGAGTAATGCGCGTTGCAGTTCAGACGTATGTATCTTGATTACGCGGCGAGATTTTCTCGCTGATTAATCAAATAAAGTTTATTTATAAGTTGTACAAGTGAGTAATAACTTATTTGCTTTGCGGATTTGAATAGCACGAGTATAAGAATTTATTAATTTAATCCATATGGTTTTGGCTTTCGATTTTCTCATTTTCAGACGTTTTAATTGGAAGGGGTAACTTGCGATCACTGTTTTTTAGAACGATGTTATTGGGTCAAAATATCGGTTGAAGTATTCAGTGTCTGCGATGATAAAATCTAAAATTATAGTTTAGACGTTCAAATTACTAAAAAATTTGCTTCTCAATTTTGTTTACTGTCGAAAAAGATGAAAAGTAAGTAAAGTAAACAAAAAATGTAAAGTTCACGAGCGGCCAAATATGACCACATAGACTGACCACTCGAATTGTTTAAATGTAACATGTGTATGGTGTTTGATAACACCCTGATGGACGTCATAGTGACTTTCGCAACAAAGCCCTTTAAACTTAAAAAAAACACAATAGATACTTATCGTTGGACTTATAAATTAATAGCATAAGAGGCTATTAACTTAAAAACAAAAATCATTTTTTATTCAACCGTACTTATTGCACTTGCGAGATGCGCTAAGATAGCCTACGATCATGTACATGTAAGGTTTCAACCAATTGAACTTGTATCAAGATATCGTGAAGTGAATCTGTATAACTTAGAATTGTCTCAAAAGCAGTTACAAATAAAAATCCGTTCTCATAATAGATTTGATTCAGCCTGGTCTCAAACATAAAGTTCCATGTCTTTCACGATTTTTGAAGTGAATCTAATTGTTTATCAAAGTTTACTTAGTGTGACGTCACAAATTTGACTCCAAAGTTATTCTATATTTTTAGATACTATTTTTCTTAATATCATTAATAACATAAATTACCCCATAGGGGCAATACAAAGTGTTTATCATTTCTTTTCAATGTTAGCCGACAAATGAGGAGTCGAGCCTGATAGTGTGGTCATTGTCGCCCATGGTCATCTACACTAATGGCGTCACTAAGGCGATGATGAAGAAAGTTCTTTCGCCGTTTCTTCTACTCTTTATAAGGCATCCTTATAAATAAAGAGTTCATAAGTGTATTTATAAACCTTCATGAAATAAATGATTTGAGTTTGAGTTTGAAAGGCAGGAAGACAATACAGGCTCTTAAGCCAGGCGGAATACGACGAATTGCTAAATTGCTGATGAATAAATGATTGACATAAATTGATATAACTAATGACAGAACATTGTTTTAAGTTCTCTTGCGTATGTAAAGGCCCCAGTTATGAATTATTAAATATATTTGTCATTTACAGACAGGGTTCGGTTACATTTTTATTGTCTGTATAGGTAATAATTACGAAGTCCTACCACGAAGTAGGCTGACTCCTGTCGCCTCTTACATGCTTACGTACAACACTGCTCTGCCTAGGAATTCTAAGCCGAATAAGCCGCCCCATTCCGCTTAAATTTTATGCCCACAGGCTTTGAACGCACTTGAAATTTTCAATCGATTCGTTACTATTATATGACGCCATGAAGCTCATGATTCATCAACTCGGCGGTTTAACAGGATGTCACTGTGTTATAGTCCCACACACCCTTTTAATTTGTGACGTAAATAATGTGAATTATTATTAATTTTGGCCCCAACTAACTCACTTCAGAACTCTGATTGACTGTTATAATTTGATAACTGATACTTTTTCTTCGTATGAGATTAGGAATAATTCGGGGATGTAGTGAATTATTCACTAACAATAACTTTGCTTTGCTTTAGAAATCTATACGTGTATTAAGTAGATATTTATATGTTATTGTTTAATGCCAAATCCAGAATAAATTCTACGCATGAAATGAATTTACCAGGTGAAAAATTAAGATTATTTGTTTTGCATATTTAATTATATTTAATCTCAAACAGATTTGAGGATTGTTAATAGTATCTAATCCTGCTCTAAAATAAAAAAGGGATATTCAGTGATGCATTGCTTCCTAGTTCGATTACGTAACAAGTTTATTGATACCTCTAGCTCTAGCAACTATACGGAAATTAACGTATATATACTTGTAGTAGTATATTTGTATGTTAGAGCAGCTGATGTGGCAATATTTAGTCTGTACAGCCTTTTGAAGGGATCATTTAGAAATTGAATGACGAGTTTTTATATGGATTCAGTTTTGGTGTAATAATCGCTTTGTCAATAGACAAAAAAAGCCGTCTTTAATTAAGTGCCCCGTATTAAATAGAAATTCCGAAGTGACGCATAATTAAATGTGCGGTTTTAGGGATAACTCAAAAACTTTGCGTCAGATGTCGCTCAAATATATGGAACCACAACAAGCACAGCTTACGAATAAAAAAGAATCATCCAAATCGGTCTACGCAAAAAAAGAAAAAATACAGACGAATTGAGAACCTCCTCCTTTTTTTTTGAAGTCGGTTAAAAACAAACATTCTGTGTACGTCAATGTATCTTGTGCATGGCACCTACGATACAAGGAATCCTTATGCGCTATGAGTGAAGCGTTATTGTTATACTAATTATGTAAATTGATTGTCATCTGCTATACAGAAGTGAAACGTCGCGAGGAAATTATGTCTGACAGTTCTATATAATTCCTATATGGTAATGGTCTAAAAGTTGTGGAAATGAAATGTATGATTAGCGTGCTGGACTTTCCTATATCCCTTACCTTGAAGGGACACAAACCCAGCTATAGGACAGAAGTGTTGTATCAATGACAATAAAGTTATGATATGGCAAATTATCGTTGATATAATTTAGAGAAATTAAGCTCTATGATGTAAAAAAATATCACTCACTGGCTACACTCGTTAGGTTTCGGCGACAGAATATCAACTGAATAAATAAATAATAAAATATTTTAAATAAAAGTTATACACGATCGTACTTGTACATTTGCACCATTTTCACACACATACACCTGGCACTTACTTATTAGTTTAGAATAAAGTTTTAATTCAACAGTATACCAATTAATTTTATGGTTAGGTATCTATACTAATCTAAACTCTATACTAATATATAAAGTTGAAGAGTTTGTTTGTTTGTTTGATAGATTGATTGTTTGAGAAGACTAATCTCAGGAACTACTGGACCGATTTGAAAAATTCTTTTAGTACATAAAAGTATCATCCAAATCGGTCTACCCAATAAAAAGAAAATACAGACGTATGAGTATTAGTAGTATGATAGTTCATTTATTTAACTTCACGCTAAAAGGAATATTAGAGGAACAGCAATAAAAATATTGCGAAATCGACTAAATTTTGACCTTACGATGAAAGTTGCTCAAAAATCATGTATATTGTTCCCCTCTAAAAGTTCTAAATAAAAGTCCGCAACTGCATATGTCTAGCTTTTAGGGTAACCCACTATAACTATTTTCATGGTTATCATAAAAATAAAAAAATATATATTTTAACACGTAATTCAAAAGCGTCATAACAAGGTACCTGAATGTTTTTGCCTGTAAAACTTAAAGACAATTAGACAATCCGAGAAGCAAGCTTAGCTGCACATATAATAACTAAATCAGATTAATAGAAATATAACAAGGGCATACATAAACATAATAATCGCAGCTATGTGTATAACAATATAATACATAACAATGTGTACTGATGAACGATGTGTGGTGTGATGTTTAATGTTTCTTTTTTTAGGTGATAGAAAAACCCGCCCTTACACTCTCTTTTCAACTATGCTGTCATCTATTTTTTTTACAGTAAATACCGTGCCTGGAGGGTAATGGTCAACAAGCTGGATCGCCGTACGAAGGGTCCTAGGTTCAATACCCAGCGAGGCAAAAATTGGAATGATGAGTTGACATTTGAGCTCTCATAGCCCGGCGGCTCGCGTCGATCCTATGCGATCGACAGAGTTAAGCAACAGCGGGCGCGGTCGGTACCTGGA
>DWJN01006723.1:0-10471 GCA_018248895.1 Carystus phorcus | reverse complement strand
TTCCTGAGATTAGCCCGTTCAAACAATCAAACAAACAAACAAACTCTTCAGCTTTATATATTAGTATAAGATAAGAAGGACGGGTGAGGCGTTCCGTTGCGGAGCTATGGCGCCGGCTTGTCTTAATTTTTGCGCGCGCAAGAAACAAAAGTGAAGAGGAAAAATTTAAAAAAGAAAATAGTTGTCACTTCTGCTTTGCTTAAAATATTTCATTCTGTAACACTATATATAGCTGTTATAGTTGCACCGCTAGTGGCAAACACCTTTTGAGCGTTTCCGTGCCTCAGAAGGCACGTTAAGCCGTCGGTCCCAGCTGCTATGTTAAATATTAGCCATCAAGCCATCTTGAAGGCCTTGGGATGGTTTAAAACTTAGGTTGGCCTCTAATTCCCACACCTAATCGTACTGGAGCAGCGTGGAAGAGACCTGTGCCCTGTAGTGGGCCATTAATGGGTCGAAGGCATAGGCAGACACTGTACACTATGACAATTTTAAATCTAAGAAGACCGCCGTCACCAAATGCCGGATTTTTTCAATATGGGTAACGGTTTTATTGAAAATCAAAATAATAATGATGCAGTTAATAATTATACAAACAATAATGATGAACTAAAAGCTGAAAAAATAGTTCAGTGGATCTTAAATACGATGCAATCACCACACCACTCCACGCCAATATAGGGTAATGATCAACCAAAAAAAATGGCGAGGCGTAGCGTAGCGTAAGTAAATATGTCAATAGATTTTTAGACATTTATCTAACTATCTTATTTTCTTGTGCAGGTACGGTAAAACACAAAATATTAACGTTATCCGCAAAAATGAACGATAAAATATTTCAGCAATTCGGGTTCCATGCTCAGGATGTATCCATGGATAAGATTGTTGATTATTTATACACCCCGAAAGACGCATCTAGTTTAGCAATCACAAGGATTTTATTTGGTAAGTTAGACAATTTGTTTGTAGATATTTTTATAATTTTTGTGAGAGTGTATTTCAATGATTCTTAATTCAAACTCATATCCGATTACTGACTTTTTCAACACATAAACCATATAAATTCAGGGCTGTTTTGTTTGTGTGTAGGCCCAGTTGTGACTTGAAAACCTGCATAATACTTGATATTCTTTATTATGTCTTCATGATTATCAAAAGATTACAAATGAATTATGGGCCATGAAAAGTATAAATAAAAGATTTACTTAAAATATGGACGTGGAAAGAATCGATCTGTTTCCAGGAATAGCTATGCTCTTCGATATAGCCGGGGAGCGAGGTGGCGCCAACATGATGGAGCGATGGGGAAACCCGCACACCTGTCACTTCGCTCTCCTGCCCTTCATCAGGGCCCTCCCGATGCCCTATATGGCGTTGGTTTATGCAGCTCTATGGCTTGGTAAGATTTCAGTGATATCAAATATTTTAATAGCAAGAAAATTTTATATAATCTAATATTCACAACTAGCGACACCTAGCAGCATTTTGATACCAAATTTATTCGAATTCAAATTCATTTACTCGCTTTAAAGTGGGTACATTACGAGCCTACAAAATTAAATAAACTTTCCGCCACAGTTCGCCTACTAACGCATGCGAATGTTTACTAATCATAATATTAATTCCTAGCTAGAACTAGAATTATTTATTAATTACACAACTATCATTACAATTCTATTTACACTGTATAACATTACATTACATTGTATTTAATTATATTATATTACATTACACATTACAATATTAAATTTTAATTAAGTAGTTACATGTTGCTATCACATTATAACAGGTCATTCGGAACTATTCTCTAGAAATTACTTAAAAGAATAATAAGCATTTTCTATTAAAAAACTTTAGTTAGCATGTATAGAGCGAATGAGAACTTATTGAGATTCTTTATTATGTGTTCAATGTGTGTCTTCCATGTCAAATAATAGTCGATCTCGATATGTATACCTAGAAATTTGGTACTCTTTGTTTCTTTTATAGATTTACTGTCATAGCATATTTTTAGATCTTGTAAGCTTTTATTTCTAGTAATAAAGTTCATGAAACACGTTTTATCTAGATTGATTTTTAAATTATTGTTTTTTAACTAACTAATCAAATTTTTAAGTGCATTGTTGATATCATCTTTGAGTAATGATGTATATATTGCAATATTTATTGATTTATTTTTATGAAAACCCACTTGCTCCTCAGTTTTATTAATGTTATGATTAAACAACGTATAGATAGGTAACTTTTGATAGTCTAATTTCAATCTTCGTGCGCCTGAAATACTTAGGTAAAAGTATAGGTATGCAATACGTAAAGGTACCTGCGTTAATGGAATTTTTCAAAAAACACGTTTCCGTTTTGATTAGCTACATTTCGGTGACGCTCCTGGTATTGGGGATACACCTGCAAACCTGAGGGAGGGATAGGATAACCAACTGACCACTACCTACCATAATATATATATATTTCGTTTACTAGTTAACACGATCATATACTTTTAAAACAAACTCCTTCTTAAGAGTCATCCCACTTCTAACTTAGCTAAAAGTGTCAGAGGATTGTAATTTCCAGGAGCGATAGGCATAGCCTTAGGGTACAAGTATCGATCCAGTGCCGCTATGTTCACCATATGCTACTGGTACCTGTTTCTCGTGGAGAAGAGCTTCTGGAACAATCATAGCTACCTGTTCGGCCTCGTCGCCACTTTACTGAGCTTCACTGACGCCCATTGCTACTGGTAAGCAAGATAGGACAGCTGAAAAATTAATACTACTCTATACCTATTATTATAACTACTGACAGTAATAAAATAAGTGTTAAAAAAGGATATATTTTATATGAAGCGCTGTTAATTTTGTGTGAGTTAACAGTATTTGCATACATACAATATACCTGGTTACATTGTACTATGCAAGTACTGTGGTTACTAATTATCGTTTATATTTAAAAGTGTATGTTAATATAATTAAATACCTATTAGTTGTAATAATCCAATTGTATTTAAAATGTTTTGGATGTACCTATACTATTCAATGCAAATAATTTATTAAAATTTCAAATGAATTCCGACACAACACGTATTTAGAACATAATCACTTTTAAAAAAGAAAACAAACCGATTTCAATTAAATACGCTCTATTAAATATTTCGATTCCCAAGTCATGTGCAGCAAGTAAACGCGCGTTATTAGGGATAACACAAAAACTACTCGACAGATGTCGCTCACATTTCAATAGAACCACATGACAAAACACCAGATTTTTAATTTAAAAAATCATCCAATAATCCAGATAGTGGACGAATTACTGGCCAAATCTGCGATATGATTTAGAAGCAGCTATCTAACGATAACAAAGGTTCTGAAAGATTAAAACCTACTCCTTCTGAAACACGGAAGTTCCAAAAAAAGTTGAACGACTCCACCTGAAAGACAGTAAACTCATTTTTTATAATAAAATTTATATGAATGATCTCAAGGAGAGTAAATTATAACTAAACAGCTTGAATCCACTTCATTTATCAGATATTTATTAATGAGTATGTATATTTGCTATGAGAATGTTGTCAACTCATCTCTGAGAACTGTTACAAAAGTCAAATACTTAGAAAATCGATGTTTTTGTTTGTACGGAATTGTTGTAGTAAAATATAAACAGAACACAGAAGTAGGTACAGAATACTTAACACTTGCAGGTCAGTCGACGCGATTATTCAACCAGACGTGAAGAAGGAAGCAGTTCCGTACTGGAACTACTTCATCCTGAAGTATCAATTTTTCATTCTTTACTTCATGGCGGGGGTGAAGAAGGGTACCGCGGAATGGCTCACTGGGTACTCCGTGCAGAACCTCAGTGAACATTGGGTGTTCGACCCTCTTAAGTAAGTTATATAAACAATATACGTGTGTAATACATAATATATGATCTAAATAGTTTTGTTTTGGTTAAATATTTCAATAATAGTAGTATATGTACTCTTTTAACCTTGGAAACGGTGCTTCAAATCTTTCTTTATTTCGAAAATACGATTGTGAACAATCTGAAAACATACAACAACATATGTAATTTATTTATCCAATATCATATACTAAAACTAAATCATAATATCAATAAACATTATGCATAAAACTGATACGAAATACTGAGCCCATGCAAGAAAAATAACGTAGGTAGGCTACCATTTAGCTACAGTATATATTGCTTTGCCTCCAAATTGCGTATACGTATGTATACGTTACGTAAATTTGGTATAGCCTTAAATTAAATTTACAGTGATGTCCGTATTTAAGGGATAAATAGTCTTGGATGAATTAATAATTATACAAATTATTCATGCACGCGGACACGCGCGTCTTTTTCCCGCCATCACACAACCGACTACTAACGCCATCTATATTTTTAAGGCGCTGTTTTATTTACATCACATCCTCCATTTTCTTAACTTCTTCTTATGTTAAATATGATTTTCTTGTGAATATTGAGTAATACTAATAAATAAATGTAAATTGTAGAGTCCATGAACAAAAAGTTGCACATTGATCGCCATTTGCTTTTCCGGTATCATTGTTGTTACTTTTTGTAAACATAATACATATACATGACAATGCTAGTTAACATTTACGTCAAGTATAACAGAGGCAATATATTTGGGTTGACAAAGAGGTATTAGTAAGTAAATTGTATACTTAAATAATATACAAATACATACATGGTACACGGTAAACTTTGACGTCAACAGAATTACATTTTTCGTTTTAAACATATATTTAATTTAATTGTGTTTGCTTACCTATGTGAAGTAAATAAAAATGTAATGCTTTTTTATTATTTATTGGCACTAAAGCTGATTTAACACATACATATCTGCAATTAATATTTTTACGATAAATATATTTCTTTTCTAGACTGTTCCTTACAGTTCCCCAGACGGACTATCTAGTGGTTCACTGGTTCGTTTTCCCTTTCGACCTGACTGTGGCCTTCTGGATGATGTGGGGACGCACCAGACACGTCGCCATGTTCGTCTGCGCTCTCTTCCACCTCATGAACAGCAGACTCTTCAGCATCGGTTTGTGTAACAATCTATATGCTTTGCCTCCAACCCATTTGTTACAACCCTAATGATATTTGTGAACGCAGCCGCGATCACAGCGGCACTAGCGGGATTTCAGGGAAGATGAGGGACACATCTCGGAAGTCCCGCCATTACGTTTTCAATGATAGCTTACTTGAATTGTTAGACAATTATATTGTCAAATATACTTAACATATACAACAACATTAATAACCCATTACATAACACAGATCTCTCTTCATCACTGAGGAGGTCTAGAGCATACTCCATCACGCTGAGCCACTGCGGATTGATTGATTTGGATAATAGACAAGACATTAAAACGTAGAAAATTAAATTATTAATTAGGTATTTTTTTCAATACACTTGTACGTATTTTTGTTCATTCTACTGCCATTTAAGGAGATACGGTTTAAGAAGTTGGTTGGGGGTTGGAGATGAAACAGTGAAACAATGTGAGCTAAATTGAAAGCGAACAAAGCCGCAGATAAAAGCCACTTAATAAAGTACACGTACTAACACTTAGGTATTTGCAATCAAAAAGTTTATCACATAAGCTTGCAATTAACTTAGTCGGGTTTTTGTACGAATTATGAACATGGTTCCAAGACTCTCCAGGAAGTTAATCTCATGATTTGTTATCCTAATTATATTGCCATTTTCAATACATGCGATTGCGCGATGGTTGTGTATGTACAGTGCCTATAAGTAGTATTCTATACAATAACATCTGTTTATAATTCTTGTAAAATATATTTTTTTTATTTCAGGAATGTTTCCTTGGGTTTGTTTGGCCACAATGCCTTTATTCTACCCGTTTGATTGGCCTAAAACTATTACAAAATCCTTAAGAATTGTATACCTTTACTTTAAACAAAAAATGTGCTTAAGTGTTAAATATTTATTCAAACTTAAATGCAATTCACAACTTGCGGATAAAAAGAATGAAGATGCCAAAGGATTACAGAAAGATACTTCTAATCAGATTAATGCGGAAGAATTAGACGTCCTGAAACAGAATACAAATATCGATGTAAAAAATAAGGGTACTGTAAAGGATAATAAAAAAGCAACGGCATCTAGCGTCAAGGCTAAAGAACATACTGAGACGCTGAAAGAGTCAGTTGATGCAAATAAATTATTACAAAAATCATCTAAAGGAAAAGACTATCACTTTAAAATATTAACCGTTACCTTAATATTTTTTCTTATTTTAACACAAGCGTTTTTACCTTTTTCGCATTTTATTACACAGGTAGGTAAATTTATTTATCTGAACACCACATAACTATTTCACTTCGGAGTATTATTCTATGAATATTGTGACGTAGTGTAGGTTCTATATTGTATGTGCTTAATAAAGCATATTATACGTAATGTAACGTTATACGCACCTAACATTTTGTGAACTTACAGGGATATAATAACTGGACAAATGGTTTATACGGATACTCCTGGGACATGATGGTCCACACGTGGGACACTAATTCCGTCGTCATCAAAATTGTTGACAACGAGAAAACCGCTGAATTCTACATGGACCCGTATCTATACGCACCAAACGACCGATGGAGCAGGCACGGGGACATGCTACACCAATACGCGCACTGCATAAAGGACAACATAGTGTCCCAATCAGAAAAATATCAAGGGAAATCTCAGAATATTCTCTCAAACAATCTGTCAATATACGTGGACGTATGGTGTTCCTTGAACGGTAGATTTACGCAACGGATGTTTGATCCAAAACAGGATTTATTGAACGTATCGTGGTCTCCCTTCGAGCCCATGTCGTATCTGATGCCGCTCCTAGACGAGGCTCTGTCCTGGAGGGCCGCGCTGCAGGATATAAGACAGGAAGTCCTTTCCTGGAACAACGGTAGCGACGTGATATTCATCGCTGATTTCCCCGGTGCAGTATCACTTGTAACTAAAAATAATTATTCAGTATCTCTCAGTTCGCTTTGACTAGTTCACAGCTGTGTCACGGTGAAAATATATTAATTATCATTTTATGTAAAATGGATAACGTTCATTATCTAGTTTGTTACACCAATTACGGTTCATAAACAATATTATCGCTTACCGTCAGGTGGGACTGTAGTCGTGCATTAACTTATAATTGATAAAAAAAGATATTTTAAACATTTTTTGAGTAGGTATTTAGTATATAAATAAAAATTACATAGGTATAAATACAATTTAGACTGTAAAGGCACCAATTCTTTATCACAGACAGTCGTATTATAATAACTAATACCTACTTATCCTCTTATTTAAAGATAAACGAAAAAAGAAACGGAAATTGTTATATCTTGCATCTTTTTACATCTTATCTTTGTTTATTGATTGTAGGGATGCCAACATAAAACTATGAATCAAGTACCTACTTTTATCACAAAAAGATGTTATCTTTACAGGTTATACCCAAGAAAAGT
This sequence comes from Carystus phorcus, assembly GCA_018248895.1. Classification (NCBI taxonomy): domain Eukaryota; kingdom Metazoa; phylum Arthropoda; class Insecta; order Lepidoptera; family Hesperiidae; genus Carystus; species Carystus phorcus. The sequence continues at coordinate 2,959 of DWJN01006723.1, read as the reverse complement.
ACATTTCGACTGATTTAAGCAACGTGACGTTGACTGTATTAGAGGGAAACGTTTTGTACGAGCCCGAGGTGTCTCAAGCCGTGGATGGACAGTCGCACCAATTGACCGCGGGGAACCAAATGAAAGTTAACAACGGGATGTTCCATCAAGTGATCAACATTGGCGAAACACCCGCGTATTACATGTATACCTTTGTTAACACGTCCGATGTTCGTACTACGAAGCCGACGGCACCAAAATTGCCAATTACTCGGGAGTTGACCAGACAACTTTACAACATGCTTGTCTTTGTAAATGCCGTGGTTGCAAATGTTTTGCAAATATTCGGTAGATTTACGCACTGTCAATATATTTAAACGTTCGTTATAATTTGTTTAATAATTTAATCTGTAGATTAAATATTCGTAATGTTACTACAAATTAAAAAGGAATTAGGGTTAGGTTAGACTATGCTTACAAGCTTCTTTTGTGTATTTATCTTATTTAATTTAAATCCAGTGTTAAGGGGCCTATGAAAATAATTTTACTAATAGTGCTAATAAACTATATAGACCACGTTCTATGCTTTGTGTATGATTATTTCGGCTGTCAGATTTGGCTCCAAATTGCACGTCAAATGCGATAAGATCATCAAACATGATTTTACCAGAATTTTATGTAATATACTTTTTAAATATAGTTCCATGAAACATATTTAAATTTTAAATATTTAATTGTTATTTTGTCGTCGTATACATAGTCATTATGTCTATCAACTGTTTGAAAATAGAGATTTTTAACTTACCGTCGTACGTCACTTTTTTAATTTCAGTGTGGCCAGGTTAAAAGCAGAATGAAAAACTTTTATAAAGAAAACATATAATTTTTTTTGCTACAATTATTAAATATAAACCCATTTTTTAATTTATGAATTGCAAATTTTTCATCGTAGTAAAAAATAGATTTTTGAGAGTTATAAATATACTTACTTGAAAAATAAAATGTGTATTAAAAATATACTATTTATCCTGCTCTATTATTCGTATTATGGCTGTATTTGGAGATTAATAATCCCAATAGTGTCGTAAGAGGCGACAAAAGGCCCGCTTGTGTGTAGGGTCTTGGGTAACGATTATATTATCAATATTATTATTTAAGTCATTAGTATTATTGCTGTTAATAATATCATTTCTTGAATACCACTTATGTAACTACTATTCTCTTGCTTGAGTCAGCCGCAAAAAGATTCATCGTATTCCGGCTTTGAACTTGAGAGCTTTACTTTCAGTACTTTCTTTCTTATCTTATCTTTATTGCCAGACACTCATTAGATAATGCTGATGTTCATGGGTGACAATGACCACTTAGCATCATGTGGGTCGATTGTCGGGTAGTAAAAAAATATACGATTAACATTTAAGGATACCAAAATAAATACCGACAACCTATATTTTTAATGATTATAGTTTAAGATCTTTATTGCCTCCCTTTCATTATTTTACAATTAATTTACTGAGAAAGCTATGTATAATTAAATCACGTTTCTAAAAAGCAAAAAAAAACAGGTTGAAACATATGTAGTATAAGGAGTAAATTAAATAATATTAGTTGCTACGTATTAGAATTAAGGTGAAAAAATTTGATTAATTGAAGAAAGAGATTAAAATTGATAAAGCAAAATCTATTGGTTTTATTCAAGTGTAAAACGTCCAGAAACGTCCAAGAAAATTATTCATCATTAACGTTATTTACAGTCAGCAAGCAGCTATGTTACGGACTGTCGTTTAAATATTATTTAATGAAATGCGTTTATTATTATTACAAGAAGATTAATGCCATTGCGGTATTTTAATTGTACCGTTAGTTAAGAATTGAAGCTGGTAACACTGGAAAGTTGCTCAAATTCGCATATTATTTCACTGTGTCGTGACATTGACGTAAGTGTGACAGTCTGGAAATACTGGGACAACTAATTGTTAAGTACTCTGTGGTGTTGGGTGGGAGCGAAGCGAACTCAACGCCGACCCGATGGTATCATTATTACTCGTATTATATCATTTCATTCACCGTTCGTTTGGTCTTGCGTCGGTCGGTGACGAGGACGTGTTCAAGCCGCCCGCACCGTATCAAGCAGCGACGCCTCGTATATCCGAATAAAAGTCAACCTAAAACCATTCCGCGATCATTATCGTATAATGTGTCACTAGCGCGGTACACCTTAGTAGAAATATTGACCGTCTGTGATAGGTACAAGAGTACTTCATTAAATTTTTAGGTTAAATCGTTTACCGGTGATATCAGAACAGTGCATCGTTTAGAACTAAAACTGTGAGACTCTAGTTTCTAGTATTACATTCCGAACTAAAGGATGGAGTCGTCGATAGCTTACAATTTGGATATAACACCAAATTACTCTTACATCTTCGAATTCGAGAACGAGTTTATTCATCAAAATTATCGAACAAAATAAATACCGACAACCTATATTTTTAATGATTATAGTTTAAGATCTTTATTGTCTCTCTTTCATTATTTTACAATTAATTTACTGAGAAAACTATGTGTAATTAAATCACGTTTCCAAAAAACAAAAAAAAACAGGTTGAAATATATGGAGCATAGGAATAAATTAAATAATATTAGTTGCTAGGTACTAGAATTAAGGTGAAAAAATTTGATTAGTTGAAGAAAGAGATTAAAATTGACAAAGCAAAATCTATTGGTTTTATTCAAGTGTAAACATCCAGAAATGTCCAAGAAAATTATTCATCAGTAATGTTATTTTCAGTCAGCCAGCAGCTATGTTATGGACTGTTCGAATAAATATTATTTAATGAAATGCGATTATTATTATTATTACAAGAAGATTAATGCCATTGCGGTATTTTATTTGTACCGTAAGTTAAGAATTGAAGCTGGTAACACTGGAAAGTTGCTCAAATTCGCATATTATTTCACTGTGTCGTGACATTGACATAAG
>DWJN01006722.1:0-10471 GCA_018248895.1 Carystus phorcus | reverse complement strand
AAAACCCTCTCCAACCCTCAGACGAGACTAACGCGTCAGGGGAGGCTCCGGGATCTCCAAAGAACACGCCGGTGCCTCCCCTGAACAGTTGCTAGGTCTTGAGGACAATAGTCAGATCAACAGCCGTTATAACAGCGTCTGTTATATTTTTAAACAACGCGCAGCATTGGGACTGATACAGAAGAAATGGTGTAAAATTGAGTAGCAATTACTTAACAGACTCATTTTCTTTTACTATCCGTAATAAAACGCTGTAATATTATCCAATTTAGGAGTCGCTATAAACATTTGTTTTTATTGCCGTTCTCAGGTAGCGAATGATAAAGAATTGGTAGCGATTTATTACAGCACTAAAATTAATATTGCCGATTCAGCCCTATTATAATCAAGGCTTCAAGGCTTGCTTTATGTTACGAGACACGGTTTAAATAAGGCTTAATTGGTGTTTGTTAACTATTATCTCTTTAACAAATAAAATATACGGCGATGTAGCAGAAGCGTTCATTTTGTACTGCTTTTTTATCCTTCAAATGTGGTCTAAATGCATTTTGTTTCTAAAATCTATTCTATTTTCAAAATTACCTTATAATGCACCGGGTAAAAACCAACTGTTATGTTTTTTTTATTTTGTTATTTTGTTGTTGTTTATGTGCATAATGACTGTCAATAGAAAAAAAATCCATATTTCAATTAAATACGCCTTAATAAATATTCCAATCGTCATTAGGGATAAATCAAAAATTACACGTCAGATGCCGCTAAAATTTAAATGGCAAGAACCAGCATTCGAATAAAAAAGAATCATTTGAGTCCGTACAACTTGTGAAAGAATTAACACACATAAAAATTACTGTAAACGAATTGAGAACCTCCTTTTGTTTGAAGTCGGATAAAAATTATATTTTACATCTTCTTCTTAATACCTCTTCTTTCTTAATACCTCTAAAATTTAAAATGAATAGGTACTTAAAATACTTTCTACAAACCATACCTACATAAAGAATACAGGTTCGTAAAAAAAGAACATACATTTCGGTTCTCACCCGAAGAATGCAATAAAGTAATTCAATACAAAGATCGCCACAGCTTCCACCAACACGAAACGAAACAAGACTTTTAATTCCTTAAGGGATAATATTTACATTTAAAAGTTACTTATCGTGCGCTATATTAAACCCCGTTCTCTAGACAATGGACCCAAAGAAAGGTCAATGCTCTGACAAAAACAAATCTGTGACAAGTTTTATAGTAATAACAGTGTTGAATTTTCCTACGCTGCAGCTTACGGTGAGATATTTTTATATATAATTCTTCTTACACTGAACCTTTTCTAAAATTAAATCTATTGAATTGAACACATGGTTCATAAGTTGAATTCGAAAATGTTGATTTTTTGCTATCGATCCAACTACATCTAACGAATGTATTCTTATATAAGCCGACTTTTGTTTAAATTTCTTTATTTAATAGGCGTAGCAACGCGCACGGGATACAGGTATCAATTAATAAGAGAATAATTTCTGACTCCCAATCTCATAAATCTCTACATAGAACATGCAAGTATTCTTCGCATAGATGAAACGTCTAAAAAGCGTTGAGCTTAGGGTTTATATAACTTGTATTCAACCTCGACTGATAGGGCCTTGGTAGCTGGCGCTCGTAAAAATGCAGTAAACATTCGTGTCGGCTGTAAACGGATAAATAAACGTTCAATGGAACCTCCAGGTGTTTGCTTCGTTTAAACATTCATGGCTTAACTGCCTATACTTAATTTTGTTGCCTAGATATTCTTTACGACTTCGGTTCGGAGGAACAAAAATATAATTTAGGCATTAGGCATCTGTATGTAAATCAGTCGAAGCTAAAGACACGGAACGAGGGAGGATAGGATTCTTTTACAGGAATAATTTTGGTCTTCTATTAAAATTTATCATTGATTCCTTCTTTAAAGAAGAAATCTATAAGACTTTATATTTAACTTGAATTTACTTCATTTAAAAAAAAGTTGTAGGTAAGTATATAAAGCTGAAGAGTTTGTTTGTTTGTTTGATTAATTGTTTGAACGCGCAAATCTCACGAACTACTGGACCGATTTGAAAAATTCTTTTAGTGTAATATAGTTCATTTATGGAGGAATGCTATAGCCTATACAACATCATGTTAAGAGGAATAGTAGAGGAGCAGCAATTAAGAATATTGCGAAATCGGCAAAATTTTAAGCTGTTGTTGCGATAGCTGAGTAAACGGTGAAAGTTACTCAAAAATCATGTATTACAATATTGTTCCCCTCTAAAAGTTCTAAATAAAAGTCCGTGACGGCATATGTCTAGCTTATAAGGTTAACCCACTATAACCATTTTTATGGTTATCATAAAATTGTTTTAAAATAATAATTTATATAGCATTTGCTGGGGTCAGCTAGTCTGATAAAAGTTATATTAGCATTCAATGATTAGGACCGTTGAGCGTAGTGGATGCTCTAGGCTCCTTAATGACGAGGAGAAACCTATAACCTGTAGTGAGACATTAATGAGTTGAAGCAAATTCACTTCCGCAAAGGCTACAAATGGTATATGTATATTAGTTTATTTATGAGTTTTACATACATATGTGCTGCGGAGTTTCTTGTGCTGTTCTCCTCGATCTAAAAGTACATTTCCGAAACGGTGGCAGAATCAAAACACGACGTGCATACGTATATTGAAATGATACCTACATGAATAAATGATTTTGAATTACAATTTGAATGTCTTAACAAATATAAATTACGTGTCACGGTGTTTGTCTGCGATGGACTCCTAAACCACTTAACCTATTTTAATCAAATTTTACACCGTTTCCATTTTGATCTAACTTGAAAGATAGTATAGCTTACATCTCAATTTATAGTCGCAATATTATTTTATTGCAAACTATTTGTTTAAATACAAAAATTAGTTCCATAGGATTCTAACAGATGGCAGTGTAAGGTAAGTAGTTGACTAAATTGAGTATGTAAACCTTAGTTACAGCAACGCGTGGCCAAGTATGCTTGTATACATATATATGTATGTACTTTAATACTATCCGTCTATACATAAACAACATGTCAAGAGCGCTAAAAGCTCATCATTCCCGTAAGTTAGTGCGAGCTTACACCAGATACTTTGTATGAACGTATAACAAGGTCATATTTCAGAAGGAGCTTTATCATAATCGGTGTTGTTTTAAATCTGTGTCCAGTTACATAGTAATGTATAAAATAACACCGATATTAATCTCTTTCCGCCTTATTCACAAAATAAGGTCTAAACCACGATTATCAAGTATAAGCTTATTTTTAATACTATACTTTAAGCCAAGGTTTATTTTTATTTTAGTTTTTTTGTTTAGTCCATGGTCTAATAGAAGTTTAAACTAGCACTGTAGCTTGTCCACGTTTTGTAATAAGGCCGTTTATGTTTATATTTGGGCTTCGCCAACATGGCCATAGTTCAGATTTTCGTGATAAACTCAAGTGGCGCCCTAACCGTTTTCGCTTGGATAGTCATATACTTTCTGCTCTACACAGCACGCTATTTAATCCATTATTGCTTCGCTATTTTTTATCGCAAAAAATATACGGGTCCTGTACAACGTTTAATCAGTATAGTATAAAATGTCTATGAAAATTCGATTTTTGACAGCATTCTCCCGCAGGCAAAGATGTGGAGAGAAAACTGGTGAGATAATTAAAGAAATGGATAAAATTTTGTAAATAAAATTATGTATAAGTGAACAAGATTTTCTTGAAGCATAAGCAAATTTTCTGAACTTTACTATACCACTAGACCACCTATATTATACCACCACAACTATACCTTTCAAGTCGAAGATGTATAAAGCCTTTAAACAGAATCTTTGAAAAAGCACTCTAAAAATTATTTTGCTAAACAACATGCTTGTACGTAACACAGTAGCGTATTTTGCAACATTTGCTTATATTCGCAGGATGTTCTAGTTATTGCCAGCTTGTTCCGCGAGGATTAGCGCTAAGCTGCTCTAATTGGCAAGATTTGCGCCGTTTGATGTAGCGCCAGTTCGTGCGAATGTACGCGGAACAGCCGAAAATAGGATTTACTGCAATCGTTTATATTGAGTTTTGACAGTAAGGGTGTCTATACGCAAAAAATATACGTGATGCCAGAACATTATCACATTCGTCAATCTCTCTAAGTGGAATGACTATAATTTCTAGGACTAACTTAAGTGTTTTATTCAAAATTTCTTGTTCAAAATAAAAATCTATCAGTTTTTTATTTCTTTACTTATTATAGCTGTCGAAAGCAGTATATAGATTTAATCTGTTAATAAATGTACTCTATCTCGGCCCTTTGAAATGCTGGAACAGTATCTAAAATACTTCGAGTAAGTTTTAATATTAAGTCATTAATGTTATCTTTCCGATACGCCCGCCTGGCTGCCTAATACTCTCTTGCTTGGTTCTGCTGTTTCGGCTAAGAATTAGAGAGCCAGCACTTACTTCTTCTCTCTTCTTTCTTAGTCTACCACATATCAGTGATGCTTTGGTGTTGTTGTTGTCATGAGCAACGGTAACCCCTTCCCATCATATGACTCGTGTGTTCGTTTACCGGTTACTTAGATAAAAAACAGAAAGTCTGCAAGTTTAACAAGACAATCTTCTATCATATTGCGTAACACCTAAAGTCCATTGGGAATATTTTTAGATAATACTATATTATTTTACGTAACACCTAAAGTCCATTGGGAATATTTTAAGACAATATTCTAATATTTTGCGTAACCCCTAAAATCTATTGCGAATATTTCTTTCAATATCTTACATACACAAGATACCGCTGTAAATAAACAAGCAGCTCCCTTATTTTTGTTACTACATTGACGTCGCAATCATCGTCTATTGAAGGCCCCTAAAAAACATCAAAGAAAATCACTCAAACGTTCCTAAATCTCTTCCGGTTTATAGTATGTAAAAGATCGGTAAAGGTTTCGTGTCCTTGTATGCTTGAATATACCACAAAGGTAAAGCAACGTTCATTATTTCCTACTGTAACTTCAAAGGAAGGTGAAGTCGCACTCATGGCGGTTCAATAGTGCCTGCTAATTGAGGCAAGCTTATTAGCGAGACAGGTCAAGTGGAGTAAAAAGGGAAAGTGGTTTTATTGCTAAGCGTAGTGGAAAATAATTGAAAAAAATGTATACGAGCGCACGTTGAAACATTTAACATATCGATACTATTATTAATTATAAATAAAGGATATGTTTATTTGTATACCTCTTTGTGGTTTTTATCACTGAAATATAAACCATTATATAGATTTTGATAAAAAGATTAAGTCCATTAAAAAATGAATTAGTTTCACAATTCGATCGTAGAAGAGGATTTTTTAAGCTGCAGGATAACATCTTTCAAATCCGCTAGTAAAGAATGTAAAGAAATGAAAGCAAATAAATAATATCATCATATAATAATATCAATAAACCGAATGTCTAAAATATTACGTACTAATGAGGTCAGAATTGAGATGGATAGATTCAGATAGATCACTGAATGCTTATTCTATGTCCATTTTAATGATTAAGTTAGTTAGCTCGGCTTAGACATAACAGAAGCAGGGCTTGCCGATAAACGTTGCATATTTAGTATCAATTTAGTCACTTATAAATTTAAAAGCATTGGCAGCGACGACCAGTGATCACCACGTGACATGTTTACTAGTTTGTCGGCTACATACATAAAAAGAACAAAATTTTAATTTAACCCTAATAGTAAATCACAACTTCTTCATTAGGTTTAGTAGTAACTAGTTTATCATATTAAGTAACAAAACCAAACTGATATATCGATAGTATCATAATTTCTTCATTAGTAATAGTAGTAACTAGTTTATCATATTAATTAACAAAATAGAACTGACATTTTACGACAGCTTTATATTAATTATCCAAACTAATTTGAAGTTACAAGCACGTAGCAATGAAATCCGAGTTGTATAAAACACGACATTAAATAAAATTCTCTAATTAGAACACTGCGGATAAGCTAATGTTACACAGGAATTTATTTTAAATCCCGCCATTTAATAAATGTTACAATTTATTTATAATCATCCCGATTTGAAAGGATTATTGAGCAGTTACAGGAGAACACGTGTGCTAAAGTGCTTTTTTGACGTTTGGCCGAAGTCATAAGCGTTCAGAGAGATTATTTTGCAAAACACCGTCTAAAGTCGACTCTAACTTTACATTGTAAGTCACAAAAACAAGAATAATCACCTGAGTTGGATGTCCAGTGATACAGAATTTGTATGATAACTTTAAACTTTGGTTCTCGTTCTGACTGTTTTTTATCTTGTGTGTTGTCCTTAGCACGACACGGTGAATCCCTTGTAATGAAGTTAATGTATAAACATAAAATGCAGCCACATATTTACTATAATATACTTCGCTAAATGAAATACATTAAAGCGCTCATAGCCCGCCGGCTCGAGTCGACCCTAAATAGTCGAGTCAAGCAAGTTCGGTTCAAGAGAATAAGTGACCGCTAGTACTAAATAATTTCTTAGAGTTACGATGCTTCGTGTTTCGTCATTGTAGATAGCAATCGTCAAGCCATTTCGTAGGTCTTTTGGACCTTAAGATCTTCAGGGTCTTTAGGGCGGTAAAAAGACTTCTGAGACTCGGGATATTTACTGACCCTCCTATAGCCACGGAAACAGATGGAATAACTGATGGAGTCTTTTCATTGATAATGAGAGTCCCGTGCTTTGTGAGATGTTAATGAAGGCAACTCTAGGCACTGAAGCAGCTTGCTGCAACGTTCTCAGCATTTTCCTTAATAAGGAAAGTCCCTCGAGATTTTAATGAAAACTTAATTTTATGTTACGTTATTTCTCTTATCACTCGGACCACCACTTCGCGTAATGTACCGTTAGCGTAGCTGTTTCCTCATTAATTAAAATTTGTAACGTAATTAATCGGTACGATTCTCCAGAAGTGTTCTGGAAATGGATAACAACGTTTGTACCGACACCGTGGGAATTACAGTTTGATTTTAAACAAAATTAAGATACGAGTACCTACGGTTTAATGGTACATTTAATCGAGATCTCCTCTTGGTTTGATAATTAGTTCTATGATTTGATGATCAATTTAAGCTTTTTATTGTAAGTTTAATTTGATACTTATTTATTTTTAATTAATATAGATAAAATAAGATGATAACCATTTTCATCCGAAATATCTTCATGTACATATGTAAATAATTGTTTTGTTCGTGTGTATGTCCCTGATCTCCTCCTAAACTATTGGATCGATTTTGATGTTTTTTGTGTGTGTGTGTTTAAATGGATAGTATCTATATAAAAATCAGTTTATGTTTGTTTATTTGTCCTTTATGAACTCTGAAATGGCCAACCATTCTGTATCTCTATTTCCTAAGATATAGCACTGATGTCTGTAGCAACTTAATTCAGAATTGTCTGACAAAGATTTTGGTAGCAAAATTATATTCACCGGACACATTGTTCTTGGGTTACAGTTGAAAAGGTTGATTTTTTGCTGATCGATTGGACACATCGATGACATACATACATATATGATGACTTTTTCTTCAATTATTTGTTTTACGCTCAGAAACGCCGGCTTGGGCACAGCTAGTTTATTACAAAAACCAACTGACTCAACAGATGGTATCATGCAACATAAAAAAAATTGTCAATCGCATCGAATTGTAAATATAAACCAACCGGATAATGAAGATATCATCACTAATTACGACGTCATAAATACTAAAACTGTCTTAAAAACCTTTCCATAGATTAACGCAGTAATAATAATTTTAAATTCAGCTATACTTTCATAGCATGATACAGTAAAATTATACTGGAAATGTCCAGATGACATTATAAATGAACCTTTGAGTTCGTAACGAGCACTTGCCATGTTTCTAATAGCTACTGCGTCACAATGATCATGCAGCTCACATCGTTGTATATTATTATTTGGCTATTAGTAACGTAGTTATGTCTAACGAACACTTTCGTAGTTTGCCGATGGAGTTGCTGAAATACGTCACGTTTGCGGAGCACGTAGTCTGACTCCAAAAGCCTTTGGGGAGAAGTGTTAACTGTCATCACTTGTAAAACACACTGCGTAATTAATACAGCCAACACAACAACCTTGTCGTTTGAATTAAGCGTGCGTACAATTTCAGCTCAAATGGTAAAAGAAGTTCAAATTAAGCTTGAAGATTCACCGGAAACAAATAAAGCAAACAAAAAAAGGTTAAAAAAAGAAGTCTTCAAAATCGGCGTTTATTGGTTAATCCTACAGGCGAATCATCGCTTTTCTTATGTTTGCCCGCAAATAAGCAAACAAGCCATATGACAGTAATTGGTCACTGCGTCTATAAACATTAGCAACACCAATAAAACGCCCGCTATAGAAGAAATAAGAAGAAGGAACAAAGGTAGTGGCTCTCAAGCCCCCAGCAAAAAACAAGGAATTATTTGACGGCTGACTGAAGCAAGAGGATTTTGACTTTTAAGAAATGAATAGAGAAATTTCGCACATTTGAGAGTTCTCCATAATGTTATCATGAGATCTGATAGCAAGAATGGCTAACATATCATTCGTTGTGAAATATTTAAAGTAACATATTTAAATGAGATGGTTTATTGTCCGACCTAACTGCAAAATCTACTGAACGTATATACATCAGATGCAGCATGCTTAGATGAAGGTTTTAATAATACACGGTAAATATCTCTCAGATAGAACCAATTTACTTAACAGAATGTATGTTTTTGTATGTGAAACACACGATTATTCCTGTAAAGGGTCTATCCTATACAGTTTGTATGTTTAAATAGCCATATTTACATGAGAATTACTACCGAATTCTTGGTTCACCACCAGCGGAAAAACTGATACCATAAGAATAACATTATAACATAAGAACAACATAAGATAAGAATAAGAACAATGCTATTATTGATAAAGTTAGATACAATTATTATACCCCTAAACAGGAAAGCAATTACTCAGCTCTGGCGTGATATTGCAGATAACGTATATGTTTAATAGACATAATCACACGCATTCGCTTCACAAATGTCTCATCAGATCGATTCGTAGTAATGAGGTTCCCTTTGACATGTTTCAGATTATCTGAGAACAATTAGAGCTAAATTATAGCCGTAGTTCCAGATTGGTATCCCGAATGATTATCAGTACGTGTTGAAAACCGATAATAGTTTAACCGATAAAATCGGAAATTGTCTTAGTGTTAGGTTTACGAATATACTACAATTATACTACTACAGTTGTATTTTTTCAATAGGAAAAAATCATAGTTGAAAAACACAATACACATCCTAAATCTCATAAAAAATATTATTTTTATACATAGTTTAACATGTATACATACATATTCATACATAGATAACATACATAGTTTATATTTCAATTGTTTTAATGTAATAACTGTAATATTTCAGGTCTCTTCTCTTTGTAATAAATGATTTTCATAAACAAAAAAGAGATATTTCGTTTGTTTAAGTTTATTTTTAATGTTTAATTTTCATTACAATAAAGAAATAGTACTTCACGATTTTCATAATCCGATTCTCATTATTAAATTAAATCGAATAGCTAGTCCAGGTAAATTTAATAACCCCAAATTTGACCGTATTATTAATAGACACGTCAGTATTCCGTATCCCATATTCAGCCTTCATCTTAGTGGTAACATATAAATCTACATATTATTATACAAACCAACCTAATTTCATAATGACGCAATAACTATAAGTAATTTGAATTATGTTGTACATCTAGCTAATTTCAAAAAGTTGAGACTCCAAAATGGGAACAGTTGAAAATATCATAAAGATTAGAAATAGACCTTAATTATCGCTCTGATGCTATTATTTGGCAACTCTAATAACGTTTGGAGCAGAAACGCATAAAGCTGGTCGACTCGTGTCGACCCCAACTGATTGACGGAGTTAAGCAAATACGGAAGGGGCCAAAAACCGGATGAGTGACTGATAAAAACATTATTTATTGAGCGCTTCCGTGCTTCAAAGGATAGGTTACGCTGTTATCCCGATTATCGGATCCTACTTATTATCATAAATAGCAATCGATAAGTTGTATTGAAGGCCTTTGGACAACATAAAACTTCGGACTCATGGGATTCATTCATTAATAACTCCATCAAGCAGCGTTATGTAAAATTCTCTAAGCCTTCTCAATAATTGAAAGGAGACCTGTGCTATGTAGTCGGTCAATAATGAAATTATGGCAATATCTCTACGTCTCTGCACACTACTTTGCTTGACTTAATTTCTTCACATTATTCAGGGCAGCAAGATCCCCGAAATCCCCAAAATCCATCCAAAATTTTCCTACCAGCCGCATTTTCACTTAATCGGTTCCCTATGAAAACGATATTCTTTTATAAATA
>DWJN01006721.1:0-10471 GCA_018248895.1 Carystus phorcus | reverse complement strand
CTATCTTCACAGATGCATGTTGTTCAGGTGTCTAGTGTTTTTGAACACAGGCCTTTAAATAATTATAGTTATACCTCCAGAATTAACCGAGAATGGTGACAAATATAATGATGAATCATAATATCGTGAGTCTTGAAAAAGAAGGAGACAAATTTTATCGTATTTAATTTATTCTTTCACGCCATTTCGAACACAAAGATCACGGCTATAGAATTACTGTGCGCATAAAAATAAAATAAATTAAGATATGAAACGACTTAGCAACTTGAAATGGGAAACGGAAAAAATAAACAAGAAGCGAGGTATATGATAGACAGTGCTGACATTTCCAGAGGCATCACGATCAGGGTTTAGCTTAAGTCGGTTTCTTTTTAAAAGCGATTGCAAAATAAAGCTTAAAACTTTTTAATACTCCCCGCATCTCAAGCGGCACCGACTGAGTTTTTTAGACAGTAAAGCCTTAAAACAAACCTGTTGGGTTAGTTTTTATCCAAGACCACATTGCAGATTTGGTGTTATCTGATTCTCATAATATTGTAATTTAAATATTATAGTGCAGTGTGTAAGTTTGCGCAACTGATATATTTGTATAGACGATTCCTTTATTAAGACAATAGCTTTTATATATATCAAGAGCTTTATGTATAGCTTTTATATATTGAAGCCCTTTAATATTACATTTTTTTATATTTTTACATTAAACAACTTTTCGCATTTATAATAATGAGGATATATAAGAATTGACTTATCGATGAGTACATGAGTATATCAAAATAATCGATTTATTGAACAATACGTCTATTATTAATGAATTAAAAAAATATCTTCAGTTTTGTTTTCAGTTTACTTATAGGAAAATATTGTGTTAGATATATGATTTTTCCCCGACAGACAATAGCAGAAAACGTAAGTGATAAAGTAAACAAACCATCATAAATTGAAGGATTTGTGACTTCATGTAGATTGATTGTTAACCGTTTAGTCACTATAGAATCATATATTATATCATCTGATACATAGATTGCTATAGCTACAAAAATCCAAAGCTTTATGTCATATAAAAACTGTATGTAAGTACTGGCACTACTTCTTCGCCGCTTCATTGTCCGGCGCACCCATTCTAACAATTTGTGAAACCATAGCACTCCGGAAACTAACTGATAGTCTGCGCTTTGTGTTCTAATGAACGCTGTCAGACGAACAAACGCCACACCGTTGATTAATGCACGCTACCTTTCACCTCCTTGTTATCTTTATGACCACAGATCTTGTATACACGACCGATATACCAAATTGTGTGTATAAATTTTCATAAAAGTAGGAGCGGAATGTAAATGTTGTTGTTATTTATCGCACGTTTCATTACTATTTATACATTAAAGTACATCATCATTAATTTTGCTTTTGCGGTCGGCACATAAGTATGTATAAGACATTAACCTAATGAAAACAAACTTTATATAATCACAGGACACGACAACTACATCATATATACTTAACATCTATTATATAACTGTTAACACTATCAGAATTTATTTCGTCGACAATGGTTCTTCATGGTTCCAGGCCGTGCCTAAAACAAAGGCATCACTGGATACTTGGCTATTCCTGGCTATGAAGAACGTGCCGTAATTATGTTTAAAACTAAATGCTGGGTGGTAGCCAACTGGTAAAGAACCCAATAAAGCTTCAACGGGATCTTAGTGCCATATCTTCGTAAATTCATCAGTCATAAGAAATTGTCATGGACTTCATGATAGTGTAATACATCAACTTAATCGAACTTATTTTGTCTTTACTTAATAAGAGTAAATTGAAAGCGGAATTAATTATATGTTGTAATGCTACGGCTAATTAATTTTAAAATGAATTTTTTGCATATCATATTATTACTGCGAATTCTGAAGAAGGATTGTCTGCTTTACTTCTAAGAATCTACTTGGCAGGAGCAGCTTCAATTATAGAAGAATATAGTGCTTTATTGAAAGCGTTTTCTTGTTCCGCACAGTATGAAAGAGACGCAATTAGGCGGAAAAGGGAGAGGCGGAGACAAAGCGGTAGTCTACGGGTTGTATAACGTTCTTGTTCTTATTCCTAGAGTATGAATTACAATCGAATGCATTTCTTCATTGCAACATTAGCTGGATTATTTATTTTCTCAAGCCTTATCATAAGTAATAATGAATAAAGTCATGGTTGGTATCTCGATTCCCAAGCGATGTCTCTTTTATTCCTCCATCTTCCAACAAGTTGTTAGTATTAGCTACAAATAAACACTGTAAGGAAATCTTAGGTTGAAATTTTGCAGGTATATAGGGGGATCAGTCTCATTTTGTTATTTCGAAAGGTAATACTTATGAGCAGATTCGATTTGTTTTTCCATTGGCACAAAAAATCTGTGACCATAATTTTATTGTATTCACACGTTCACGACTTGTCAAAAATAACGATTACTTTATAAAACTTCGTAAATTCCTAATGATGAAACCTCATTTACATCGCAGCTGTGTCCCGTACATATTTCTTGTTTGTAACCATAATGAACGTGCCGAAAAAAATTACATCTCAATATGTTGACCTTTGACGTTTCCTCAAAAAATAATCAAATCGATTGTAGATATTGTTCAAAAATATTAGATATGCGTCGAATAGTTTTTGCTGTTTCAACTGTACCTAGAATATTTTCATCAGAAAACACGGTCAACAAGCAATTAATTAACTCCGGTAAATAATAAACGTTAATTTGAAATTTATTGTAAGTACGATGCGGATAAAATATCGGGTAAACTGCTTACTTTGTTTTTTGTTGACGTGTTCTGTACATCCTGAACTAATATATGTATGTACATATAATTTGAACTGTCGTATGGCACTTGATCCCAAATACATATAACAAGATGAAATTATTGAAAACTGTAAAGTTTATTGTAAAATGCGTAAGGGTTACGTTCGTAATGTATCCTGTGCAAGTTTCTTTGATTGATCTGACCCAAGGCACCCACTTATCAAGTTTTTTTATCCTTTTTTAAGGCGGTTTTACTTTTTTGTCAAAAGATTTTTGTTAAGTGCCTAAAGGGCGTCTGGATATCTTTTTGAATTATTTGAATCGATCATTTCGTTTAAAATATATTATGAATTGGAACTGCTATTTGTATATACAAAAACACTAATGGACTCATTCAACATCGCAGAGCCTAATCCATTGATAAACATTTGATCCGCCTATTGACCGCTTTTCAACGTTTTAGTTACAAATAAACAAGTTAAATAAAAGCTTTTAAAAAATATGTGTTTTAATTTTTTTGAAACTTCAATATCCAGTTGCGTTTTTTAAAGGATAAACGAAAATTATATTACATTAAATGTATTATAACGCATCCTCTAATCAATAGGAGCTGAATGGTCTTGATAATTATTAAAAAATAATTCGGAACTCTAATGAGTTGGGGTATTTCATTCCGAATGCGATATTGTCGTCATTTAGAAATAGGACCACTTTTGTCAACTAGGAACAAATTTGTTACGGTTAGTATTTAGCTAGGGATTTCTAGGTACTTTTATTGCTCGGGAAATCGATAAAATCATAAATAACTTATGGCTGACTTTTCGACAATATTGGTTACGGTATTTCTGAAATTTTCTCCCATATCAGTATGACTGTATTTGGAATGAACAACAAAATAAAGAATACCTACTTCAATAGAAATGTAATACATAAAAATAATAATTACCTAATTATTATAATTCACAATATAATAAAATGGAATTTTAATGCTTTTCCTCCCATACCGCCGGTACATAAAATTATTTCAAAAAGTAATGACTTGTCTAAATATTATAAACCAGTGTTTGCTACGCTTGATTATAATTAAGTGCTAGTAAAACAAACACATGCGCTCGCAATAAACTAGTTTTTCCTATATAATATTTTACTTTGTGTGCGCAAATGAAATGAGATTGTATTGACTTTAAAAAATTACCGATTGTTAACGGTTTCGATTTGTTTTATTGTTTACGTTACGGTCATAAAAATGTGACTATGAACAAGTCTGTTTTTAAGATTGTTTTATTTGTTCTCGATACAATGAATAAATGCTTAACATGTTCATTCAGACACATGAATTGAGAACGTACATTTATCTCTCAAATCCAGCCTTTCGTTCTTCTACAGGATCTATTTTCAACACTGTGAACTGGAACTGTTCTATTTAGTTCCTCAGTTCCGTTCCTCCATCGAACATCCCGACGCACGGCGAATATCCATCCCGAACATTCCGCCGGTATGAACGACACGGTTTGCAACGTGGTTTCTTATGCGTAAAAGATTGGAATAGAATGCTTCCTTCGGAATTAGAATTGCTTCCGTGCTTCGGTGTTCCCTATTACTTCGAATGTGGGAGTCTTCAAGAAGAGAGTGAATATACTTTTACTTAGTGCGTTCACCATTTTGGACTTTATAACCTCTTACTATCACGTGGCATCAAGCATTAAATTATACAATAAATAATAAAAAGTCTGCCCCGGCTGGGAATCGAAAAAGGAACCCTTCTTTTGACAGGCAGGCCTTCTTTTCTAAGCTTATTTTGCCGTAATATTTTATTAGTAGTACCTACTAATGGCCAATACCGACTGCCCCGGATTGAAAAGTTATTTAAACAGACTAAAAATAAATAGGTATAAATAGTTAAGAACGTTTGGCGGCTGAATTAAGCAAGAGGGTGGTAGTTAGCCAGCCGGGCTTTACAGAAAGATAATGTTAATACTGGCTTAATGCATATATATTTTTAAATAAATGTACCCTAAAGCTACATCATATAAATTACAATCTAGTCTAAGGACTTCTGAGTAATATTAATTTAACCTAAATGATTACAGTGAAATGAAGTAAGAATGTGTCTAATAACACTTTTTTTATGGTCTCTATTAAAGTTACGCATGTGCATGATGAATCTCATAATTATTTTTCTAGTCGCAGGTCTGCTGGAAGAAATTTCTAAATAAATAAGCTTTGCCATTGTACCTCTTTACAATGATTAATTGTTATTGTGTTCTTTACGGATGATGCATATACACTATATTACACTAATTGTTCACTTAACTAAAAGGTTTCGTCATTTTCAGTCGTAATATTGATAATATAATATTTATGCGCAGGCCTACCTCCAAGCGGGCTCGCTTTGGTCATCTCTTACGACACTGGTCTGCCGGCATGTGATTGGGGTAAATATTCTAGGTCGCGTCAGTACTAATAATAATAGTTATAAATAGTACTTGAATTGGTGTGTATTTTAATTATCTCAGATATAAACGAATACTGCGAAATAACTAACGAATGGATGCAATCATATTTCCTTCTTATTTTCAGTTATCAATATGGTCCATGTTGTACCTACTTGAATTTAGACCACTTGGATAACACTTTTGAAAAAAAGAAAAAAAAAAATGCATTTGTTTCGGAGTTAACATTCAATTGGACGTCAAGTAACGGAATTAATAAAGGCGTACTTAGTATGATATATTTTATAACTTAGGTACTTTGCACAATGTAAAATCATTTAATTTTTAATTTTCTTAATAATTTTTTTAATATTGTTGTAAGCAGGCCTTATCGATGTATAGCATATTTTTTCATTTTATTTTTTGCATATTTTTTATCTTCATTATTAAGATCACGGAGACTACAACAATACACATATACATAGGTATAATCACATAGCAAAGTTCTTCTTAATGATCAATAAACTTTAAGTTGCTTTTTTGAAGTTATTGCGATAAATGAACGTGTTCCTAGGTCATAAAAATAGTAAAATCCGACTCTTTCAAACAATAAAACGGAGCAAACATGAAATTTGAAGTGTCCGATAAAAATTATTGAGGATGATTCTGGGGTTACTACAATTTTTAAACGTAAGAAATATATAATGTAACGAAGGAATTCAACAGAAGAACAGAGAAGCGAAGCAGGCGAGTTATTGGAATAGAACTCAGTTTCATAAAATGTAATAAATATGTTATAATCATAACCAATTTATAGTTGTTTGTAAGTGGAGCATGAAATTCCATGTGCGGCAATGAATAAATATCGCTTCGGATCGTAATCGGGGAAAACGTGGTGAGTGTAGTTTTATTTATTTAACTTCAGAACAAACAATGGTTACACAGTACAACACACACGTAATCCCTTTATCCACATTATATTTTAATGTAAACTAACAAATGAACGCATGACCCACCTGATGATAAATGGTCATCTTCTTATACATCTATAATATTAAAGGAAACATCGAGGCGTGGGATGGAAAGGACGCTGGTTTTGTATCATCACTGGTTTTACGACTGCAACCGAAATACACACCCATCGTCTCGGCCATTGACCCGGCCAACTTCGCCTAACAGTCGATGAAGGATTGACATAACTTCTATTTGTTAACCAATTTAAATTAAAGAAAAACACTAAATATTAAGTGAAGCCCATCGCAATATAATCCTGAAAACTACATTCAAATTGGATAAGCCGTTTGTGAGGGTAGCATGCACAAACAAACAGAGAAAATGAAAACATTGATTTGGTTTGTCTTGCCCTTTACGAATTTCTTAATACCTATATGTAGTTACCATGTACAGTCAGCCGCGATCAGTCACAGTTTTATTATATGAATAGAAAATCGTGTCAAAATAACTTTAATCATTGAAATTGTTCTGAAGTTACAGCATCAGCGATCAAATTATCATGTTCAGACAGGCGGAAAAATAATGACCCATTCTCTGTCAGTTAACGTTGGCTAGGTTTGATACCAAAATGACATCTGACAAAACTTTAAATACTCCAACATTTGGGTGACCTTTGGACATAAATTAAAGTTGAATTTTTAATTATTGATGCTTCAATGATAAAGGCGAGAATGAAATCCGATAACTCTTTAGTGATCATTACCGGATGTTCCGTAGGACGCCCTCTAGCTAGGTCAATTCCAGAGAACTTAATGGATGGCTACCTTAATCACTTGGTATTTTTTTAGATAATGCCCGGATGCATAATAACGGTTAACAATGCTTACGCATCGCATTACAATAATTGAATAAACTACACGATAATATCTTTATTATGTATAATTGTCGATACGTCAGTAAAGGACTAACTTATTATAGTATCTAACAAATATTTCATAAGAATTTTATAAAAAAAATATATATAGTACACGTTATAATCATCTGACTTGAGAAATTAATTCATTCGAAGATTTATTCACTTGCCGGTCAATAATATTTGTATCATTTGTTTAACTTCTTACTTCTACATCTTATCTTACCACTTTCTACATTTCTCTCATGTTTTACTTCATAAAATTCCTTCGTCATATTACGTATATTTTGTAGAAAAGATGTTTTAAAACATTATTCAGATCCAAAATGTATTTGGTTATTGTTATTAAAAATGCACTATCTATAAACCGATATTCGAAAATGTTAAATATTTAAAAATTTGCTTGCATGAGCTTGTAAATATATTTCCTTTACAATGAAATGTATAAACAAATCTAATAGGAGTCAAGTTCATAAGGGTGTAGGTATTTTCTAAAGAAGAAATTAGGTTCCTAAATCAGAAAAGTACACGATATACTTACATAGTAACACTATTCATGTATAATTATACATTACTTTTATATATAAATAAAAAAAAACACTTCTTCTAATATAATTTTATTTGTATCAGATTAGGAAGACTTTCTTGATACAGCAACGTCTTCTGTTCTGTAATATAAAAGCGTATTGTATTAAATTTTTTTGCCTTAACAAAGTTAATCTTACACTACAAAATGTATCTTCTTACATAATATAAAATATTAATTTCCAAATTTAACTTTTATAGCAAATTGCCGACAAACGTGAAGAGTAGCCATTCGATGGTATCAGTAACAATGTATTGCCGGCTTAAAAGTAGCAAATACTAGAAACTGAACATTCTACGATATTAACGATGAATAACGTTTTATTCTTTCTATAGTGGAAAATATTAAATTAAGTAAACTTAGATCTTTTTTTTTATCGGCCATTAATAAAGGCACATATTTTTTTCAATTCGTTTAATCTTGTTTGGTTGCTAATCTGCCTATGAAGCAAAAGAATTCCGTTACAATTCTTGTACATTTATATTTATTACATATTTGTTGAGGGGTCGTGGGTGTATCTGATATCTCATTCCCATTCCTATTAGTATATGTCATCTAGACTACAGACAAATTCTACAGCAGACCGTGTGTTATTTATTTACTGAATAGGTTAAATAGACTAAGTATGTGTTATTTCTTATAAAGCCGATGATAACATAGTTTTTGTCTATCAAGAAATTAGATATTTCTGTAGGTTCAGCAACTGATTACTAGATCAGTAACTGATTTTATTAAAAATATATTTTTGTGTTTTGTGTAAGGTATAATGTTATTAAGGTTGTTATTTGTAGTAGTTTTTAACCTTCGTTAAGTGAGCTGTAAGTTCTTAAGACGAAAAAAAATAATTTGACTTTGACTTTTGACTACGTTATGCATTACAAAATAATTATTACCTTTAGGCGTAGTAAATTCCGCTAAACAGAATGTTGTTTCTTTCTTTTAGTAAGAATAGGAACGGATGATCGGCCTTGAAATGATATTCCCGAGCAGGAATAAGGGCGCTAAGGTATGCGATACCAAATTCTGTAAACAAAATTTGAACGTATTAATTTGAGGAATAGAGATTTTTATTCACTAATGGACTGCATAAGTGTAGTTTATGTTCAGATGAACTTGAAACTAACACGTTTTACATTATAATGCGTGAGGAACTGTTGAATATCCCTTGGGGATTATTAATAATAGTAAATGAATTGTTGATCATAATTAATACTAATAATAATCTCAGAAAAAAATGTTTTTCACATAATTATCGACTTTGATAAATAGTCACCAATAACAAATATTTATGACAGATATGTTAGGTTGATGATAACAAAGAATTCGGTAACTTTTTTTATGAAACTAGTACACAAGCCACCTGATAGTAACTGGAAATCGACGGTCAAAGACTCTTTAACAGAAATCCTAATTAAGTTTTTCGGGTAATTTCGAAAGCATTTAGTTGAACAATCTTATAATCATGAGCAATGGTATGACAAAAACAAAACATAGATAGGATTAGTACAAAATAAGCTAATTCAATTCCAAGTCAATATTTACTAATTGATTGCATGTAATATATAGATATAAATTAATGATGAATAAAAGAACAAAAAAATATTTGCTTACGATTGGCAGCAGCAGCTTCGGCACCCTCCTCATTGACTTCTATAAATGCTTTCTGAGTTGCAGTAGTAACATACAAGTCCTCATCTACTTTCAAAAGCTTATTTAGCTTTGCTTCTCCTGCAGTAAAGAGCCTTTTAACATTGATCTAAAACATACAATTTTTTAAACAGTAAATATAAGGATTTCACGAAAATCAATATTTGAAAATTAATCTCAACGTACTCACTTTTTGTAAAATTTCTTTAAGGTCTGTAGTAGTTTCAATTTTAAATTTGGGAATAGAGACATAAACTTCAACTTCGTACATATTCTTTGTTTCTTCGTCTAATACTGACATGTCTTTTAGTTTATTTAGCAAATCGTTAATACCTTCAATTTCATTAGGAAGTACTATCATTAATGATGTCTCTTCTCCAACGTAATCCATTTCTAAAATCTTTAAGAATATTATTATTATTTGTTTAAAGTTAATCCTAAATCTAAAGTAAATTAGATTAAAGTCTCACCTTTGATTGAAGTCTTTCACTTTCTACATATCTATAGTCCGCTTTATTGTTCATCATAGATACTTGGACTGTCTTATCTTTTGTAATATGAAAATCACTATCGTGAGTCCGTGATTTCATGAATGGAGTCACCCACATACCCTATAAAACAGACTGTTGTTTAGTAAATGAATAAAGTAATTCGGCGTATCATTGGCTTATACTTATTTAGTGAATCATCTCACAAATTCTATACAAACCTTAAAGTACAGTGCGTTTACAAGAATTGCACGTGTATTTTGATCTATACTGTTCGGGTCAACCAAATCCTTTATACGGTGATTGGTTTGTTCTTCTACCTATAAATAATAAGTAAATAAGAATTAAAAAATTTTGATTGGCTTGGCAAGGCAAGTAATATAACATTTTCAATATGTGTATAATTGTACCAATGATTCCATGACTTAAGTATGTTTATATGTATTTTTGGATAATTTTGTTTTCATTGACCAAGTTACGATGAGTATTATTATTATTGTTATATAAGTTAATGTAAAATATGTTAACATGAAGTTTATTAGTAAGACGATTCAAGACTCACTTAAAAATGTGATAATATACAATTTTGTATATAATTACAGTTGGTTCTTAATTTTATCAGATTATTGTAATTTGAAAAGTAAAATGGTAAATGACCTAAGACAT
>DWJN01006720.1:0-10471 GCA_018248895.1 Carystus phorcus | reverse complement strand
GAGTAAACGGTGAAAGTTACTCAAAAATCATGTATTACAAAATTGTTCCCCACTAAAAGATCTAAATAAAAGTCCGCTTTTAAGGTTAAAACACTATAACCATTTTTATGGCAAAACAATGTTTGCTGGTTCATCTAGTTAAAAATATAAAAAAATAAACGGACACTGTCTGGTGTGAACTATTTTCTTTTCGGACAAAAACTGGTGCATGAAAACCCTTCCTACAGATAATTACTGGCTCTGAAAACGATTAAAGATACAAAATCAATAACTTAATCTTAGATTACGTACAACAGATAACGTATTGTAATATTCCGAAGCTTGAAGCGAAAATGAAAATACGTGTTAATAATTTACGTAAATAATTTATTTGGAAACTAAGCTATGCCTACTGCTGTACCGTAACACTCGCCTATGCAATTTTACCAAGATGATTTATTTCAACTTTAACCTAAATACATAGCTATACTATTTGGCACAGAAAACATTTTACATTCTTACACATAATTTGACAAAATATATGCAAGAACAACCGACAGATAACGAAATACAGATTAATTACTAACACAGATCATTCTCGTACAGAGTAATAACAATATTCATCATAAACTCCGTATCAAAGTTTACCTTTATTATTTTATCATAATTTTATATGCAGTTATGAGTTCACGTGTTGTCTGAGAGCGAGACCCACAAGAATGTTTAAGTAAGTATGTTTTTGTAGTAAGTACATACGAATTTTAAAATTTTGAAGTCACGAGATTAGGTAATCACGTGTTTACCTTGAGATTATTTTATGTGAATTTACTGAGATTATTATTTTATTATCAACAACTAGGTAATTAGGTTTTTGATATTTAAAGAGAAATATTCGTAATTTTTTAAGTTCAGATATCTTTAGAGAACATTAAACCCTCTTTTGCATTTTTTTTAATGTTTTAAGTATTTACCAGGTAAGAAATCATTAATTTTTGTAGTTATCCTTCTTTTGGCGCGTTTGGTTGAGAGTAAACTTTTACTAGCTAAATGTGCTTTACCACCCAAGACTACATCACCGCTTACCATCAGGTGGCACTGTAGTCAAGCATTAACTTATAATTAATAACAAATATTTAACTGCGATTTATTTTAAATTCACTTATGTCCAAAAAAATTTAAGAAACACCCGTTAAGGATATTAGTGGAGACACGGACAGAAAAGTTATATCTATAAAGATATTGTATATGAAAACAAGAATGATTATATTTATTTTTTCATAAACCTTCCTGATGAAATATGTTTATATAGCCTTGGATGTTAAAGGAATTACAATCAAATAATTTTTTTAAACAGTTGTTATTTTGCGGCTCTTATTACTTTACAGCGCATAAAAAGCGTATACTTGGCGTAAAAACGCTAAAAATATTATTGTCTCGTATTTCCGTATAGTTAGTACACGATAATAGTCAATGCGAGGAAAATTCCCTGCTTAAATATTTGTAAACGTTACGTTATTTGACTTCTTGCTAATCTTTCGTTTATTTTGCTACAAACCAATGTTACATAATGACCACAGAAATATTTGAGGCTAAACAAATGGGACTGAATTAACATTATCGACTGAGTTTATAACTTTCAGTGTAAATACTTTTATACTCATCATGACAAAGTATCAATACACGAGATCAACCAATAATTAATCAAATTCAAAATCATTCATGCAGGTATTATTTCAATACACTTATGCACGTCATTTTTTTATTCTACTATTATTACCTAAATATTACATCCGGTGCAGGTAGTTTTAAAATTAGGATGATTGAAGAGTTGCAGGATTTAAAGTTGCGGCAACCGTTGGTTCAAGTACAAAAATCAATCATGACACCAAAATAGTTATTCCGTTTTTAAAATGCGAGCTGATAATTGTTTTTTAAATATTTTAAGCAAAGTCGCCTCATTGATATCATTCGGGAGTTTATTAATTTGGTATTTAATTTGGTATGTGACAAGGATTGCTTTCAAAGTTAGTCATCCTTATTGTTTATAAGAATAATGTACAAACGATAGTTCCATTACATGCTAAGCAGTTTACTTTTGATGGTACTCTTGCATAGCATAGCGTTCTTTAGAGTCGTAGGAAACGACTGAGAAATAAATTAAGTACTAGAATATTTCGTAGTAATATTTGTAAGATAGTTTACGTATAGGATAATCGCTACTTTTAAGACCTTCCGACATTTCGGTGACGTTATTTTAAGTTCAAATTTATAGTCAAAATCATTTATTCATGTAGGTATTATCTCAATAAACTTATGCACGTCATTTTTTTATTTTACCACTGTTTCGGATTCCTCAAATACTCCTCAGCAAATCTTTTAAACTAATAAATAAACGAATATACATATACAATACGTAGCCTTCGCGGAGCTGGATGTAAGATGTTGAAATGACGGTGAACACTTACCAAGGAACATATGCCTCTTCCTTGGTTATTAAATGGGAATTTATAAGCAGTTCTCAATCAGCAAAATGCCCATGCGTGAGGGAACTCGACACTTGACTTGACCACGTATCAACAGTTATGTAAGTACGTGATAATTTTATGAATGTCCAATGTATATTGTGCGGTGATTACTCGTATTATGTCACGATCTGATACGACAGTCGCGATGGCTGTTATCGGAAGATCTGAATGCTGATTCAACTATGCGATGGATGCCTGAAAATGCCAATAACATTTTACAATTACCAGTAAATTATGCGAAACAATTAAGCAGACTGAATAGTTGAGGATTGAATATTGGGCGGTTGGTACCTGGATGGGTATTTGATGGGTCCGCCAGTGGCGAAATTTTCTTGAGCGTTTCAGTGCTTTGGAGGACACGTTAAGCCATCGGTCCAGGTTGTTATCGAAAATAGCAATCATCAAGCTTTGTACTTCGGTTGGCATAAAAACTACCGACACTTTGGGTTCCGACACCATTAATTCCTCCACCGATCCGCAATGAAGCAGCCTAATGGAGTATACTCTAGACCTCCTCAGTGATGAGGAGAGACTATATAGTGCCATACACAATACCACATAAATAATTCAAACCCAGGCCCTTTGTGTGGTAGACTGACCTTCAAATAACTAGGCTATCACAGCTTATAATACTCGTAGTTTAAAAGTTATGACATTTATAGAAAATGAACTGAATAATTTGATCGTAAAACGTGCCTTATCTGCAGATGTCTCTAAATAGGATGGGTGACAATATGAGAGGGTCACGTTTTTATGTATATGCCTCCGTAATATTCTATCTTAAGGGTTTTGAAAATTCGAGAGAAAATCTAAGCCTTAGGTACATTCGCCCGTTGTTTATCCTCGAAATTTGATACAGATCATATACATGTATATTATATTATACATAAATGTATGATTACATACATATATTATCTACACTATGTTTTACTGCAATAATATATCTACATAATATTAGTTACATTTCTTATGAATGCCCAGCTCCCATTAGTCGTAGCATTATGTTATATTGCATAGAGCCTTCCTCGGTAAATGGAATATCCAACACAAAAATATTTTTTCAATTCAACCAGTAGTACCTGATATTAATAAGTTCAAATAAACTTTTCCTTTATAATATTAGTAGAGATATATCCCAGTTATATGTATTGTTCCTTCCAAACAATATAATTTAATGTACTGAAACTGCCTCGTTATATTTTTATTACTACTTATAGGTTATTAAATGTATATCAAAGTATGACGTAAAATATTTACTTGGCCTTGAAACAAAACGCTTATGGTAATCCGACCCGAACGTGTTCTCGAAAATCGCATTCTGTTTACGTGTCCACGTGTTTCGTTTCACGTGATCCTTTGTTTTTTCTGTCCACGTACTATTGTACATAATTATGTATATTTCGATTTATAGAAGAAAATTTGATTTACGTAGGATTTTTACTTAGCAACACTAATATAATAAGGCGAATAACAGTCGTAGAGTTAACTTACCCTGATGATGCTCCGTTTCGGGGCGAAACACGTTTTGGTGGTTATGTTGGACATATGGTGGACATAGTTAGACATAGTTGGACATAGTTATATTGGAACTGTTCGATTTAGTTCCTCCAACTCCGTTCCTCCACCGAACATCCTGACGCACGGCGAGTATCCATCCTTACGTCGTGAACACCCCGCCAGTACGAACGACGTGGTTTGCTTCGTCGTTCGTTATGCGCACCGCGAAGAATTTGAATAGCCTGCCTTCTTCGGTGTTCCCCGTTACTTATGATATGGGAGTCTTTAAGAGGAGTGTTTAGGCTTTTACTAAGTTAATACGTCACCCATTTTAGACGTCATTTACCATCACGTGGGGTTGATGTAAGTATTAACTTATGCTATATAAAAAAAAACTTATTTACTGTAACTGCATATTTCCTTTGTTGGAGGGAGGTGCTACGCATTCGTCCAACCGTCATACATTTAGCTAATAAATAAGTAATGGATTTCCGCGAATTTCTTATCATTGCTCAGCTTCTATTGGCCGTAGCGTTATGTCATATAGTCTATAGCCTTCCTCGGAAATTGGACTATCCTACTGTAGGAAGAAAGGCTATCCTACAAAATAAAATTCAATTCGAACCAGTAGTTACTGAGATTAGTGCGTTCAACCAAACTCTTCAGCTTTATATTAGAATAAATACGTGAAGTTTAAATGAATCGATCATGCTATTTTAAGTTTCAACCACATTGGTGGAAATGACTAACATCAGAAGGCTCGGTTGCTTGTTTGTCAGTGATTTACTTTAACATATGCCGATCAGTTGATCTTGATGTGATCAAAAAAAATAATTTATAATATAAAAAATAATATTTTTTTTTCAGAATAGTTCTTATATTACATTTTTGTGGGATATTTCTATTTAAGCTTTTAAAGAAAACTTGTGTTAAAAAAATCCCCTCTTCCCTAAGATGATTTTTATCTGGATAAAATAATACATATGTATATATTAAATAATATGTAATCGTTGGAATATTAATTGATGATGACTCGTGTGGCGCAATGTCCATCATGTCGGACCGAAATTCGAAGGGTTTTAGATTCGATTCTCAGCGAGGCAGAAATTTGGATGATGAGTTGAAATGTCAGTTTTCAGTCTGGGTGTATGTGTCTTTGTGTGTTGTGGCGTTCTCCACACATGGTTACCTAATGTGGGGTTAAGTGTGTATTGTTATTTATCTTAAAGTAATGTTATATTGCTATGCTCAATAGTTTATGTTACTTCACGGCTTCTTTCCCAAAAGTGTAACAGCTCTTGAGAACACCTTAACAAATAAAAAGGAATAAAAGAAATACAAATTATTTCAAAACTGAGAACGATAGATAGTAGACGGAAAAATCCGTGTATATAAACAATTACAAAATGGCTTCCCTAGAACATTGAACTATACAAGGTCAATCTACGTCACACGTGTCACGATGAAATTAAGTTTGCTGTGCATTTATTGTTTTATCCGTTCTTACCATCACGAGGGTGTCATAACAACAGTATGTCAAGCTTTCAGGTCTTAACACTTTAGTTTATTTAGTTAGATGAAAAAAAATTTTTCGAAGAAATAGAAAAAAACGATATTTTTCCAATTTATAGTGTTTGTATCTACATATTTAGTAGATACTTCACATTGTCTCACGTACACTGACAGAGGGTAACTGTCAACCGTCAGTCGAGTGAAGGACTTGATACGGGTTAGACGTGTGCCCGCGCTCGTGTTGGTGGTAGTGGTGAGCCAGTGATAGCGAAATGCAGCCCTAGGAGTTTCTCTAGCGAATACCATTCGACATAGGACACTACACAATGCTTTCAACTCATTAATGGCACGGGAAGGCAGAGCCCTCGTCATTGAGGAGACTTAGAGTATACTCCACCACCAACTCCAAATCCAACCCAAATGTCGAAAGATTTTGTAGCCGCTCGAAGGAAATCGGAATCGACGGTTTAAAGAGCCCTCCGAAACACGGAAACGTTCAATAAGTTTTTTTGCTATCGAAGTACCGATCGCGCCCGCAGTTGCTTAACTTAACGATTGCTTAGGGGCCATCCATAAATTATGTTACAGCAAATTCATAATTTTTAACCCCCTTACTCGTTCTTGTCACATAACAGCTGGTCACATTTGTGAAATCCCCTCCCTAGTGTGACGTCACATATTCTTCAGCTTTACTTCTAGCAATATATATTTATTGATAAAAACATCTCATTTCGGTTTAAATTATTTCGTGATAAAATTAAAATTAACTTAATAGTTCAAAGTTCGTGTTTTAACACTTAGATTATAATAGATTTTTAAATATGACGTCACGAATATTGGAACACATCCCATCCCCTTGTCACACAATGTCACACTCCGTTTACCTCTCCCTACCTCTTAATCTGTGACGTAATTTATGGATGACCCCTTAGGATTTCATCCACATTTTTTTTTCTTTGACGCGATTTTATGCCTTAGTTTTATTCTTACAAGTCTTGTATTTTATTAACAGCCTTAAAAATGGCTGATATATATTTTTAACAATTTAATCACGATAAAAAATATGTTAATTAGTAATTGATTGTTAATTTATTGAATAATGTTAATGTGGTAATAATATAAAGCGTGATGCTTCAACTAAGTTATCGTTATTTTATACATAGTTCTATTTTTATATAAAATCTATTTATTCGTATTCAAGCGTTTATAAAAAAAGTTTAATTTAGTTACGTAAATAGAAGCTTTGTAAAAACCAAATAGAATCGAGTGATTCAAGTCAAAGTCAAGGGCGGCCAAATGCAAAACATGTAGCGAATTGACCTGACTTTGCAAGAGTGGGCGAAGACATGAAAGATTCTCGATTTATGGAAATTTTTCAATATATTATACTCGTACGAGTATCTCTATCTGTCCACGATAATATGTAAATGAAATAAAATCTTCTTTATCGTAAAGCAGTGGCGAACCTAGTATTGAACTGCTCTGTGATCGAAATTTAAATATAGAAGAAAAATAAATATTTGGGAAATAAATGACAGTTCAATACTATCTTCTCGCCACTGTTTCAGGACATACCGAAAAAAGAGCATTTTATTTTTAAAGAAACCATATCTATTAGGAATCGCTTTGGACAGAGCAGATGTCCACACCAGAGTAGTTCGTAACACTATCTATCTGTCAGCTGTTTGAAGTCCACTGTTGGACATATACGAGTATAGTTACTGCCAGTTAATATGCTAAATATTTAACTCATCACTGAGGAGGTCTGGAGCATATTCCACCACGCTGCTTCAGTGCGAGCTGGTGAAGGAGTTAATGACCAAGTGTCAGAAGTTTTTATGCCGCCCAACGTACCTTGATGAATGCTATTTACGATAACATCGCAACTAACGTCTTAATGTACCCTCCGAAGCACGGAAACGCTCAAGAAATGTTCGTAACTAGCGGTCACCGCCCAGCACCGCCCGCAGTTGCTTAACTCTGTCGATCGCATATGATCGACGCGAGCCGCCGGGACATTCGACGCTTCAACTAAATAAAAACTTCAAAAAAGTAATTTACGTTACAACATTTTTTATTTTACATTTAAAGAGGACCGTGCCATCAAGATAATGTATGTATGCTTTCTCATTCTTTCTTTTTTCATATTTATAAGTTGGTCTCTGTCGTGACGCATTTTCGTTTCATCAAGTTTCAAATCTACTAGAACATCCGGTTCTAAGAAACCAGAAGAATAGATGGTGGCAGCAAACCTTTGAAGATCTGAGCTGGATTAGCAGGTGGTTTTTAACGAAAGTAGTGTTAGAGTGGACTGTAATTTGCCGAAAGAAAATCGGGAAATTAACAAGGGAGCTCTCTAACTTGTAGAATCCACAGTGCTGGCGTTCTTGCGACCTCACTGCTTAAGGGTGCTTTTCCACCAGAGATGGGCTATGCAGCTATGCTGCGAAGATGTAATAGCTAAGCTGTGAAACTGTGTGACCGTTTCCACCGATACTAAGCTATGTAGCGGTGCGAGTAAGATGTGCTATGAAGATGTCCCGCTGTAAAGTAGGGATTCCGCAACGCAGGCCTACTGTAGGTACCCCTCGCGACCATCCATAGCACGCATCCATTGCACGCATCCTTCCAAATAAAAAACATACCTTGGTTCAATCTGTTTCCACCAGCGCTAAGCTATGTGCATCAATGAATATGATTGGATATCAAACGCATCTACAGAAACGCAGCACATCTCTGGTGGAAAAGCACCCAGGTGTGGTGGAGGGCCATCGATCCCTAGCACATATCTCTTGTTCTCTCCGTCTATTTTGTACGTAGACAAACCTCGCTCCGCTAAGCCGTTTCCACAGAAGCTGTACTGAGCGAGGCTAGGTAAATGAAGGGATCCTCTTGGTTCTTAACAAACACATTCGTCGCTACGCATCTTAGCACATTCTTCGTGGTAACGCACCCTAATTGTTTTTGGAAAAGTGTTTTAAATGATGTTTTAAACGTAGTTGTTAATTTTTTTTTTGTTACAACAAATCTCATAACAATTTCGTTTTTAAAAAATCCTTTTCATATTTCCCTCCAAAACGTTTATTACGTCACATTTTCTATTGTACCTACTAGTAAATTGATACGTCTGACATTAATTCTGATGTAATAAACAAACTGAAAAATGACGTCATTTCTAGTTGTTGTCACGTGACATTGGAGTAATTTAAATACATTTATAATATAGAGCATAAATTTAATCATAAAAAATATTGTTTTTTACAATTCCTATTATGGACACAACCGTTTCACGTTGAAATAACTTTTCTTAAAACAGTTAACATGCCAATTATATTTTGCTATAATTAATTTCACTTCAATATTAAACTAACCTAACCTAACCTAAAAAAAGTTACATTATCATTAACATCATCCAATATAGTTAAACCTCCCTCGGTTCAGTAGTTAATTGCGCCGGAAACAATTTTACCGGATTTTATACATTTCGTGGCCATTCGATTAGAAAATTTATCGTGAATGACTGTTAATTAGTAAAAGCTGCATTAAAAACCTGTGAATGGCTTTACAGAACACGGGTTTCTGTGTGCGTAATTGAATATAAACGTACGTATAAGCCTGGTATGTGTGCGTATCTTAAAACTTTCCCAAAATTGTCTTTCAATAATCTCTGTTAAAATTACTAGGAGGTAATAACTTGCGTAATTCTATGTCAATGTCAATTCTATTATATGTCAATTTTAATTTTAAAAGCTATTGATCTTTTTACTTATACAAATATTCTGTAATCAGTTTCAGTAATATTTCTGTGTTTTATAAAATATTTAAGTTCTTTAAATAAATTTATTTATTAATATTTTGTAACACATTGATCTAGAAGTTTAATATTTTTTTACACATCGCACACACACAAAATTTAAATCCAAATTACTAAAAAAGTATTTAATTAAAATTATATGTTGTATATTTTTTTTACATTTACATATTAAAATTAATTAAAACGAATAAATATTTATATATTTTTTTTTCTGTTTCCATCCATCTGTCATGAGAGATATATGCAGGCATATAGAGTATCTATATTACTTAAACAATAGTAGCGTTAAGATTAACCTTGGTATACATATCAAATTCAACGACCTCTTACAGAAAGATCCTATTGTTCAGTAAAGTACATATGAAGTTTATTTATACTTAAAGAAAGTTGCGCAGACATAAAATAAAAATATGTTCTAAATATCTGTTTAAAATTAGCAATAATTAAGACATTTACAAATGAATTCAAAATATAATAAAAGCAAATTACTTATACACGAATGAAGTCTAATGAATCAGTCTAAGAAAATTACTCTATTTTTTGTTTTCTTTTGTCTTTGCATTTTTTTTCTTTTGTGTTTTGCACCCCGCGTTTTGTCCAATTCTGTGGTTCTTCACTAATGCGAGTATCATTACATTAAACATGATATTTACTCTGCGGTCGTAACTCGATGCCGTGTTTTGGCAATTTGGCAGGAAGTTGCGGCTAAAAATGTTTTTTTTCTTACAATTTCTCGTTAAACCGCGTGTTGTGTTTACCTTTATTGATAAAATGTGATTTGGTTACTGATTAAGTTGAAACGGAAAGATTTTACACTTAGTTATTTTTTTTTTCTGTAACAAGATGCAAGTTTTTTTTTTATTCAAACCTTATTGTATTCAATACACTAAAAGTAAATATAGAGTATTATAGTATAATTATTATATTATTTAGCGGAATTATAAAACAATCGAATGAAAATAAACTTAGCGACTGATGATGACATACTGTTTTAATAACTTGAGCGGTATGAATTTGAGTAAGTGAACAATTAACTAACCGTGCGACTACATTAAATACTAACGGCCGGTTTCTGAAAGGCTGATCAACGAAAAAATTAAGAAATTCACTGTCAAATCTATTTTCAAACGTCAATTGGGTTGCA
>DWJN01006719.1:0-10471 GCA_018248895.1 Carystus phorcus | reverse complement strand
ATATGTAAAAAATGAATGTTTGTTTGTTGATTTTTTTTTTCTTTATGGACTCTGAAATGGTAGGAGATAGAGTCTTTACTAACTTTGTTCACAATACTCTAAAATAGAGTTTGGTATCATATATGTACATATATACCGATCAAACACGTGAGTTGTAATCGAAAACTTTAACTTCACACTTCAATAAACAGAATCAATTTTTTTATTATTTTGGTGACTTTTCTTTAAATTTGTTCTTTTAATTTGCGTAGCAAAGTGCGCCGGGTGCAGCACGTAATACTATGCTAAATTATATAGTACTATTATATAATTATAATACTTAAAGGTATAGTATTGAGGTGGGTGTATTTGATATTTTCGTGGTAAAATGAGGAGGTAAGTAGTTTAGGATGGCGTAGCGCCAAACGGTAGGTTCTCGTAGTTAATTGCCCTGACGCCTCATTAAACTACCTTCTTTATGTGATAACTAGTCGTTACTCGCTTCCGGCGTATATAAAATTTTAGTATGAGCATTAAATCTTTATTTGTTTTTAGATGTCGGGCTTCATATATCGAAGTCAGTGTAAACATGTATTGTTCCTTGTTCGTAATAAGGCAATAGTTTGAAGTCGCTTAGATTTACTATCTACTTTGATCCCTCATCTGAATCCTATAGCCAAGTTGGTAGGGATTATGCTTGCGAACGAGAGGTCGCGAGTTCGATCCTTGAAGTTACCCGCAATACAAGGTATGAAATCTAAGTAGTGAGTACAAACAATATAGTTTCAAACACAGTCACGTTTTGAACATTTACCTTTGTTAGGCGTCAGATCAGACGTTGACAGCAGTTTTTAAAAGTTGATTGTGAGTGCGACCGTTAATTTATTCACATCACATTGTCTTCTACAGAAACTATAAACTACCAGTATGTAAACACAGCTCGAACATAATTATGAATGAAATGAACTCTGCTGTTAGTTAATCCGGTTTAATCCGGCTTCAAAGCCTTAATGAGGTTCATTTTAGTGAGTCCAATATTTTGACTTAACATGGAAGATCAAATGTGATCGTGGCGGTAGCATTCAGCAGGTAATTTGAATTTGCATACTAATTATGACCAAATTTTCATAGTTTGATGCTACATTTTGTCTTTGATAAAAGAGCAAGTTGTAAATGTGATACATGACATGTTATGATATGTTATTTTAAAATATGGCAAAAATTTCGATCGTATTGAGCGGCTTGGAATATTAATCATAAACCCACGTTACTCCAGTGCGGATTGGTGGAGGGGTTAGTGGCCAACTCAAGTATCGGAATTTTTTTTTATGTCGTCCAAAGGCCGCCGACATAGCTTGACGACTGTTATTTACGATAAGAACCGGGACTGACTTAAGATGCCCTCCAAAGCACGAAAACGCTTAAGAAATTTTGCCACTAACGGTCACCCATCCAGGAACCGAACGCGCCCACAGTTGCTTAATAGAATAGCATATGAACGCTTCATAGAAGTAAGTAACTAATGGCATTTAAAAAGTGTATGTAATGGTATAATGAATCTAAATGTGTAAAATGTTTAAATCGACTACCTATTGAGGTATTATACACCTGCAAGATCCATAGCTTAATTCATAGTTATATCATGTTAATCTGTGAACAAGACCTAATACTTTCGCTGAAATTTTTCTGACACGTTCAGAGTAAACTCATTAAGCTAGCTCTATACTTGAAATTTCATTAAAACCTTCGCGTCCTCATCCTTTATTTATATTTACCAGGCCTGACATCGGGATAAGCTGTTTTGGTATTTACCAAAATATTCGGGTATAAAGATTTTTGATGGTTATATTTATTTTTAATGTTGACTCTGACTTCCCTGAACAGTTTTCGATATCTCTTGGTAAACTTATATACAATTCAGGACACTTTAAAGGTTTACTTAAGACGTTATGAAAGTTCCCTTGGGAAATAGGATGAAAGTTTGTATTTCTTGTAAGTTGCTCTCTTTTCGTAAATGGTTTTCTCACTTGTACCCTAATGTATTGTAACCCCATAGCCTACTGCGACCCTGCCTGTGAAGCTCGAGTCGATTTCCGGCCGGGTCAGATATTTGTATGAAAGATAAATGTTAGTTCTCGGATCGTGGGTATTATTAATGATTTGTTATTTTTGGCGTCCATATCACGTGTAACACAAGGAATCAGGAAGCGCATGTCAAAGGAATAACATATCTGTCGACGTATAAAATACCACATTAAACAGTGGCTGTATCTGCTGAGGAGGTAGATATGCTTGAATAAGCGAGACATGTCATGTAATACGATGGATAGGCTCTTATTAAATATTAAGTTGTAATATTATAAACATAGTTAAACTTACGTACTTGTGAATGTGAAAGGTGTTATTTTTTTATTAAATAATATGTTATATTTAAGTATATATAGGCATGTGTAATCCCTATTCATCTATCTATCTCAAGGTTATAAGAGTAAAGATGTTTTACAGCAATTAGGCATTATGGCAGAAGCATACCCCAAATAACATAAATTGCTGTGCTAACAATTAAGGTTCCAATAAATTCTTAACATTAAATTCCATACGTTGCGAACAACGGTTACTTTATTACTTACTATACGCA
Source organism: Carystus phorcus (assembly GCA_018248895.1). Taxonomy (NCBI): domain Eukaryota; kingdom Metazoa; phylum Arthropoda; class Insecta; order Lepidoptera; family Hesperiidae; genus Carystus; species Carystus phorcus. The sequence goes on along the minus strand of DWJN01006719.1, from coordinate 7,854 downwards.
AGGATATACATATATTAGTTCATTATCTCGCTATATGTCAGAAATAGCTTAGCTTTATTTCTTTAAAATTTTAAAATTAGTTTATTACCTTGCAACGAAGTTAACATTTAAAATGAACTTTTTAATATTTTATAAGAAAACTCTTTATTGTTTTCTATACTACAATTACGACATCTAAGGAGAATTACTTCGTTCTTTGTTCGAAGAAATCCCTCTTTCGACCTACTATTAAATTACGATAATTTTGCTGTGACAAAGAAATTTAATCTACCTATTTTAAAAGTACACATACATGATAAAATCGATTAATATTTTTATAAAATTATTAATATTTTAACGAATAGGTACAATACATAAATGAGAGACAAATATAAAATAAAACACTAAATAAAATAAAATACTGTTATTTATCAGCCATAACTGCGGTTCCTCAACAATATTGTTAAACGTATTTAAAGTATCCAGCTTGTACAGTTAAATGTAATGGCCATACTAACATTATCTTAAGTAAACTGATCTCCCATGTTTGCAATTAAGTAAAAATGTATGACGATTATAAATTGATTGAAGTCAAATTTGCCATGAAGGTGAATTAATTTAATAGTTGCTTCTGGACCTTCATTTTTTATCGGAGCTGATATTGATGCGAAGACCGGGACTCGTTCGCTGACTGGATATATTACGCCCTTTCAGTAGTTCCTGTTGAAAGTTATGATTAGTTGTGTTATGAACAACGTTACATTTTCTAAGAAAACAAGCCTGTTGTTCTTGGAAAAGTTTGACCTCCCAAAGTTTACCAAGGTACAATGAGCATGAGTTTGATTGGAGTCAGAATCACAATAGTATTGCGTTACTCACTTTGAGTTTGTTCACAGTAATTAATCAGAATATTGATTCTATATATATGTAGATTTTTGTATGAAACGTTAATTATACTAAATACCTTGTGGTTTCCAAGTCCCTTTGGAATGTATATCTTGCTGAGTAATAGATGAAGTTACAACCATCGGTTTTTTTGGTAGGTAGCTCTCTCAAATCTATCATAAACCTTACAGTGTATTATAGATATTTCATCAGTTACAAGTATAGTATTTTCCCGTGTCATGTGATATACCAGTCTATAGATACTATTCTCAATCCATGTCCTTCTAACGTTAGAAAATAAAGCATATAATAGTGTTGTTTCTTACCTTGAACGCCTTCCTAAATTTCCGAGACATGAGACTATACAAAATCGGATTCACTGCGGTCGATGCATAACTGTTAATACAGTTCAAGTAGCAAAAGATCTGCCAATACTGGAAGAAAATTATAAAGATTATTATAATATAATATTATTTTGCTAATATATGACAAAGGGTAATCGCCACCAAACGTCGCTTAGTTCTTAAACATTATCCTTTTGTGCAAAAAATATATGCATTGATTTATTTATTTATGAAACCTAGTTGAATATGAGCCACAGTTCTCTAGGGCTATAATCACCTACTGTTTTGTATACGCAAGATTTTTTTATGTATAGGTACTAGTCGACAAAGAACAGATGTGGAAAATTATGGTACGTGATCACCATCGCATCTAATATTAGCATTAGTAAGATATCACTCATTGCGGATCAAAAAAGGAGAGAGAAGACAACAAGAAAGTAAGAAAATTATTAAAGGGTGAAGATGCGTGTTATTAAATTCGGGCCATCCCATAGATAATCTATATTTTAATAAATATTTTTTTTGTCCGGCCTGACTACAAGAACAACATAATGAATAAATATGAACCGTATAGGTACCGTTAGTAACTGTGTCTTAGAGAAACTTTTATTGTCGGCATAATATAATTAGGAAGGAATAATTAGAAACCCTGACGGAAACTCGGACTTGGTGGAGATTTTTCAAGGCAGAGCGAGGGCAGCTTAAGTAGATTTTGTGTAGTCATTTCCGCGTGAGTTATAACGTATACCTATAAGGTATTTTAAGGTATCTAATAAAATCTTTTACCAAAAGTAGGACGGAAGCCCTTAATGTGCCCTCTGAGGTTAATATTCTCTTGGAAAATGTTAGTAATACAACCTCAAAAGTTTTAGGAACATCAAATCAACACAGAAGGATTCTTCGTAAATAGTTACACATGACGTACGGAAAGCGCTGTTTAACGTTCACGTGGAAAAGTTGCTTATCAAAAATACTTACATTAATGTAATCTTTTTGCCTTAGTTTAGGCACGATTGCCATTATTCTCAGGATACAGTATGGAGACCAGCAGAAGAAAAACGACGCAGCTATGGCTGCTGAAATAATAATATCCCATAAATTTTCTAGTATCAGGACCTCATGAGTTGAAGAGAATACACAAAATAGTTTAAGACGGTAAGTTTCGCCTACATTTTTTTCTTATTATTCTATTTTATGAAATAATGTTTCATTTTGACATATTAATATTTATTTATTTATTCTATTGTTAGAGTCCTATGACGGGACTATTTTAAAGGACTTCGTATAGATGGTAACCCTTAGATGTCATTTGGAATAGAAAGTTTAATAAAAGTGTGTATAAAAAATTGTATATCAAAGGAATCATTTGTACTAACCCAGCATCTTAATAGCCTTACTTCTATTCTGTCTCGCGAACGTCGGGCTATGTCGTAACGACTGCTTAGTCTTCAATTTCAGCGTTATCAGCGCGTAAAGCATCGTAATAACCAACATTGGGAATATGAAGAAGATTATTAATTCAGCCGCCATCAACAAAACTACGTGACTGTTTGGTTGCGAATTAAAATAAATATACACCTTTGTATGTTCTTCAATATTATAAATATAAAATACGTTCAGTATACAGAATGAGGCTGCTATCGTCCAATTTGCAGCAAGAATTTTGAACACGCGTGAATTTAATACAAACGTATGACGTAAAAACGGTTTCGAGATCACAATATATCGTTCTATAGTCAACGCTAAAATAGTTAACACGCTGCAATTACACAGAAGATCCCAAAATAAGAATACTATATGCCCGGTTATTTTACCAAATAGATCCGGAATCCAAAGAACAGTAATTTCAATAGGAATAAACATGGCAGTGGTGAGATCGGCAATCGCTAGATTAAATAAGTAGTAGTTAGTTGGCGTCCTCATGCTGCGATCCTGGATTATCACTGCACAAGTGCACAAATTGCCCACTACACTTAGAACCATTGAGACAACGAAAAATACTGACATAGCTATCTCAAAAACACCAGACCCATCTTTAAACGCGATGCTATCGGACAGAAACCCCTTTTCGTAAAAGAAGAATTTAACAATATTATCAGAATCACTGTAATTTACGTTTAACATTTTTGTATTGTTGGTTACTACCACGGACATTTCACACACTCGAGTGATCGGTCAAACACTCGAAGGGTAATAGAGTTCAGTAGTACTATGAATAAAAGCCTCTAGTCATACTACAGGATGTTACTACATCATTCTAATTTTAATAGCAATATATTATAGTGTTATTTAAAATGTTACTGAAATTGATATTTGTACGGACTAAGCCTAAACTTGGTGTCATCAACATTTTTGTTTTATCTTTCTATCTTGTTTTTAGGTACTTAGGGCGAGTTTGCAGCATCCAATTTCACTAAACTAGTTATGTAACTAGCTGAAAACCTTATTGAGAATCGGCTTATGTTGGAGGCAACATGTTTTTGGACTTCCCTTGAACAATGAGGTGCTCATAAATGCGATAATAAGGTCTGAACGTCGATATGTAGTATATTCAAATATTTGTGAATGAATATCTTGAATTAAAAAAACATTTTCATACTTTTCTTTATTATTAATTTAACATGTGTATTATTAATATATGGCTATCGGATTCATGCCCCAAAAATGTAACCTACCATTGAATAGATTGGTTGCATCGTAAACATAGTAAATTAGTAAATCAAATATCGTTCATCGATCCAGACTTGGACAACGTTGTGAAGTATACTCTACCAGGTCTTCTTAATGAGTGAGGACAGGCCTGTAGTGAGCCATTGATGGTTTGAAACCAAGTAGACCATAGAAGTCGTTCCGCTATCACTTAATACATATCACTATCATTAATAATAACTGCTGTTAGATAACAATTCATTAATTTTAGATAACATTACAATTCACTTGTAATAGTATTTTTTTTTCTTTCTAAGTAGAGATCAGCCTGTATATTAATGTAATTGAGTGTCGCCGAACAAGTGCTCAAATTGAAGGCAACCATAGATCATAGCGAAGTCACGCGTAATTGAAATTGCTACACACACCAACATCTAGTATATACATACATATTATATACGTTCTACAACTTCATTGTACTTATTTATAAATTAGAATTCGATAATCTTATACTAATATATAAAGCTGAAGAGTTTGTTTGTTTGATTGTTTGAACGGGCTAATCTCAGGAACTACTGGACCGATTTAAAAAATTCTTTTGGTGTAAGATAGTACATTTATAGAGGAAGGCTATAGGCTATAGAACAAGACATATAGACAAGAAAGGTGCAGCGATAAAATATATTGCGAAAACGGCAAAATTTTCAGCTTTCCATGCGTGCGCTGAGTAAACTGTGAAAGTTACTCAAAAATCATGTATTACAATATTGTTTCCCTCTAAAAGATCTAAATATACATATATAGCATATGTCTTGCTTTTAAGGTTAACCCACGATAACAATTTTTATGGTTATAAAAATAGTTCTTAAATAATAATTACATTAAATAATAAAATACCTAGCCGTTAAGTGGTGAATACTCGCCTTTTAAAAATGTTTTAACCTTATTTTGTATGTTTGTTTCGGAGCAACGTTAACTCGAGATTGAAGTAATTATCTTCAATCGATTGAATCGAAAATTTCTATACACGCTTATTTCGGAGGACAACACATGGTTCTGGATGTCATTCTAAATTCAATGGCGGACCGTCCAAGATGGCAGATTACTTTTTATGGATTTTTATGATATGTGTATCAAATGAAAGCGTTCAAAGTTTGCACTAAAAACTTGTTTAATTTATTTTTTAAAATATAGGTAAGGTTTTATTATTAAAATTATTTGAACGTAAACTACTGCAATAGTAAAAACTGTGTCGCAGTAGTTAACACCCATCCCGAAACAGGATAAGTTACAATTTTTATACATATAATCTTAATATAATATAAAAAAACTGTACTATACTAGGTTAGAATGCGTGAGTGTGTTTGTTTTTGTGTGTGTGTGTGTGTGTAAAAATATCTCATAGAAGTGCTTCAGTCTCATTATAATCAACTTTGATTAAATAAGATCCCTGCATTTACAATGTGCCATAAAAGGGTAGCATAAATATTAAGTATTTGTATTCCTCTTTAAACTATGTGGATAAGTAAAGAAAGAAGAAGAGAAATACAGAATTTATTTCGTAAAAAATACAATTCAGGCATTAAAACTTTAGGCGAGATATTTTTGTACTCGTAAAATGTATGTTTATGTATTACAAAGATAATGAGCGCCGTAAGCCAAGAAACAATAAAATAATTCTAGTTAAAGAGTTAATCACAGACTATGGTCTATAATCCTATGATCCGAGGTTGTGGGGAATCTCCGCACAATGAACCAACTGAATAGATGGTACTCCTTGTGCATTTAGTGGTTTGCACAAACAGCGAGCTGCCAGCAGTAAATACTTCGGGCGGTTTGTCTTCATTTAAATAGCCGCTTGTGTCGGAACATTCCTCGCACCGCGTAGCCACCTACAACTGACAATGTGGCGAGCTTCAGTTCATATATGACATACAACGCCATCTGTTAACTCCGGTCCGGCGGAATTGGACTCGTTTAAAATAGTCAATGCCAGGGTTAATACTGTGTGGTATAAGGGTGTAAAAGTTGATAGAAGCCGTCGTATCGCTTAAATTTAATACCTCACATTTTATTTTCTATAAATTTGTAATTTTTTCATTATTGACATGATAATGTAACTTAACATTTAATAAAATAACAGACTATCAACTTAATGCATGTTTTATAATAAACTAGTAGACTCGGCCACGCGTTGCTGTGCCTAAGGTTTACATAGGTACTAAATATAGCCGAATAATTACCTTACACCGCCATCTGTTAGAGTCTTATGGAACTAATTGTTTGTAAGACATTAAACAAACATTTTGCAATAAAATAATGTTGCGGCTAAAATTTGATATTTAAGCTAACCTATCTTTCGAGTTGCATCAAAATAGACACGGTGGGCATAATTTTATTAAAATCGGTTAACTGATAAGAGATTTGTAATAGTGATTGTTATCTTTACATAAGAAACTTATCCTGTAAATAAAAATATTTGACTTGATCAGAAATACCTGAAAAGGTGTAGCAACCATTCTTTGGACGGTCAGTTGTAAAGTTTTAGTAATGATATAAAGAAACGATATAAAGATACTCATATACCATTACAACGTACTTAACCTTCCAGGAGCTATCAATCAACGATCTATTTATATTATTACGTCGGAGGCAAACGGCAATATTGCATTCAACCTATAAACTCACAAGTCATAAATCTTTCAACCTCTGGTATCCTAAATTCCGCAGCAGTAAAAGTCAATACGCAAGGCATATTCCCTCCGGCCGTCGTTGCAAGACTTCACCTGCGCGTCCCGGGATATTACTTCTCAATATTTAATGCGGGACGGAACGCGGGATGCCGGGACTGTCACACGTCACGTGGACAACAGTGTCCCAAAGAAATGTTTATAAATAAATTGCAAACAAGCGATTTAAAGTCACCCAAAAAGTCGGAATAAGTATTAGGAACAAGCTGTAGTTTTTAAGTTTTAATAATAACCTACGATCGTGCCAGACCGAAGGCATTGTCATCGTAACATGCGCCTTATGTTCCAGCCAATCCTTCCACTGGTTCCACTGGAATCCTGAGCTTAAAGCCACGTTTAAATTATAGAGTGATATCTGATCCTGGATAGATTGAGGGGATCAATAAAAATCCCATATGGGCAAAGTAGGGTGTCGTAAAATACAACAGAAGTCACCTGCTGTATGATTTAATTTAAGTAAGGATTATAATCTCATTGTATTTTTAAAGAAACATTTTTGTATAAATAGTCAATAAACGAGCATACGAGCTATATGGCAGTAAATGGTTTCCACCACCCATGGATACCAAGACACAAAAGGTGATATATTGTTGACTAAGAAAAAGCCCTCGACCCAAACATGACAAGTTGATTTGCGATTAACTAAAGTAAGAGAGTAATAATTGTAAGCCAAACAGGCTTCACGGAAATACAATATTATTAATGACTTAATGATAATATACATAATATATAACCCTGAAACTCTGCCTACGACGAATGCTAATTGTAACGCCTGTTACAACACTGTACGTCATTTTGTGATTGACATCCTTATTCCCGCCCACTCCAGTACAATCAAAGACAATTTTAACTTCTTATTTAGACAATGTGATGTACTCGAACTAATTATTTGTATGGCAGGCGATTTTAATTATTCCTTTGCTATTTGGTAGTTTTATACCAGCGTTATTGTTATCACTAACAACTTAAACAATACTTGTAGGAGTATAAAAAAGTGCATGAAATTGTAAATACATGTTTTGTGATTTGGCATTGTCAAAACTCACTTTTGTGTGGCAAAGATTAATTGCAGTAGATTCCTGGGGATTTATAAGCCATTGTTACAATTAATACCTAGTTTTTTCCCGATGTATAAATACCACACCACAGAGCAAAAAAAAACTAAACTCAAATAAATAAATAAATAAATAACGCCACACACTCATAGCCCCACACTAGGATACCCTGTGTCGTGGATGCCATGGACA
>DWJN01006718.1:0-10472 GCA_018248895.1 Carystus phorcus | reverse complement strand
TAGCAAAGTACCGGTTTAAACTTCTATTAGACCAACTAAAATAAACCTTGGCTTAAAGTATAGTATGAAAGATAAACGTATACTTGATAATCGTGGATTAGACCCTATTTTGTATTAAGGTGGTTGGTGATAAACAGTGATTGTCATCACACTCATCACCGATTGTCAGCCAAGGAAGAAAAGAAGAGAAAGTAAAAAGGTATAAATGTTTCTATTCTGTTCTATTGTTTCTATTCTAAATCTCCAGCAACAGCGGGTTTTTAGACCTTTTATGAGTTGACTCCAACCTGGAAGGTAGCTAAGCTACCATAGCTAATCCGGCTTTACAGAAAGATAATAAAATAAATAATAATTAGTTCTAAGATTTAAACGACAGTTGATAATAACTAATTAAATTAAAATCAATCCAGGTCCTTGAAATTGTATTGTATGCTGTAGCGATGTCATACAGAAACAAAGTAAATAATAATTATCATGTATTCATTATTAATTATATAAATTACAACAGTGATTTTCTGTAGGTCTTCAAATAGTGTTAAGGATGTAAGTCCTACGTTGTATATTCTCATGTAGTATACAGTCATTGTCCAAGGCAATAAGAAGTAATAAGTTGATACGTCGACTTGCATATATTTTTTTAATGCATAATAGCCTTTAGGATTGTTTTATTCATAGTGTTTTGAAAACTCATAGCAAATGAATACACATTCAGATTAAAAAGTATTTATTGACATAAAAGCAGAATTTACAGATGAAACTTAAACTTAAAAGTTGCTGCACTGAAAAGTAGATTTTCGATTTATTAAGTTATTCACGCCTGGTGCGGATGTATTCCTACATAAATCACGAAAATAACCTGCACTTACAAGAAAGACATTGAACACAATACACACTATTACACTGAAATATACTTTACACTTAATAAGTTTACACTAAAAAAATCCTTTTTTTATGTAACAAGCCGAAAAACGAGCAGACGGACAACATAATGCCCCTCATCGTCAAATATATTCGTTAGGAGCTGACCTATCAAAACATCTAAATAAATTCTAAAGTAAACAGAAAGAGCAACAAAAACAAACACTTATAATTCGGTTATAGTTTAAAACAAAATAAAAACAAAGTAATTACTGTTAAGTAAAAAAAAAGTAGGTAAGCATTCTAATGCTAAGACAAAAAAGTGCTTGTGGTTTCCCAGAATAATTTAAAGCTTCCATTCTAGGACAGCGAGTTCGTGCTACAATTACAACGTTAATCGATTATACTGTTTCCTTATACTGAGATGAAGTGAGCCACAAATCATTGTATGACATTATTGAATTTAAAAAATACATACTCGTATATTTAGAAATATGCTCTAATTTTTTTTAAACTGAAACCTTACAATAGCAATCAATGTAATTTAGAAAATTTGACCCAAATTAAATGTTTGTTTGTGCTAACATTGCATAATTATGTAATAAAGCATTAATTTTTTCAACCCTACTTTATTTAATTTACGAACAAGTCCGCATACGAAACATCAAAGACTTATTTTCGTTAACGTTTCTCTAAATCACAAAAGTACATAAATGGTATTTCTCACTAGCAACGCATTTAATAATAAAATAATTAAAGTCATTATACCATCGAATTGAATTGGTGAGCAAGATTAGTTAAGTCAATTAACTTATGCAATGAGCCACAAAAACTATCCAGTTGAAAAAAGGAGAAAAATAAGTAATTATAATTATTGTATCGGCTAGCTAGATACGCATCTAGCCGGCTACATAAATAATAGTCGATCGTCCTTCGCACGGCGAGCGGCGCGCCTCGTCTCCAAACTTTCTTGCCGGTCACAGTCGCGGAGCGCGTGCTTGCCTCGCTTTTTGCCGCTGGGTGCCGGCGCGGGCCAGATATTGAAATAATTGCTTTTTCAACGGCACGCCGTGCAAATGACATTCGAGATGGAGGTCGTTTTTTTATCTCATCTACGAGTGCGAGAAGGAAAATTGGTGCTAACGACGCTCGGTCCCGGATAAAAATGTCACATTTTGACTATAACGATAAGAATGTTTTTAAGCGCTACAAAATTCGCAAAGTATTTGTTGATACATGAGATGGTATTCATGCAACACAAGCGCGTCATAAACGTAAAACTCAAATTACCTTCCTTATCTAAATTAACGTTAAAATTAAAGAGTAACATAGTAGCCAGCCGCCTACGTGTAACACGATAGCATTGTGTCACAATTAAAAAGAAATGGCTGTAATTTTATAGTTTTCACACGGTAAAACATATTTAAGATACATCGTTTGATTTTCCGATAATTCGTGAAAATAGTAAAATTGTTAGCAGTACACAACTTCACAGGGCAGTGTCCACCGGTTAATGAGCGAGCCGCCGGTGGCAACGTGGTGTTAAAATTTTAAATTGTTGTGTGAACTTTCACAGTAATCGGCCATCGCCGCGCCCTCGCATTTATAACTAGCGATTGGAAGTAAAACGACGAAAACGAAGGGTTTTTTTGTTCGGATCGGGCGCCCACGGCTCGATGTGAGCGCTCTCGTAAGGCCGCAGCTGCACTGGGCTTATGTTTAATACGATAAACGCAGTAATAAATCGCAATAATCTAATATATCTATATAAAAAAAACTATATAAATCCCTAAAATTTTTCGTTAGACGTCGATTTTAATACGTCATATAAATCAATTTACTGCATCCAAATAAGACAAGTGCATTTCCGGAATAAACACACAGATAAACACATAAAAAACTATATATGTATATTCCTAATTTTTCTCGTATATGTTCTATGCAAACGGATCAATTACTCACACCTGCGAGATTATTATGTATTGGTATATCAAAAATTAACTAGTAATTCGTTTATGAAGAACTTTTATAGCTACAAATGACGCAAATTTGCTTTTTTAAATTTAAACAATTTTGATTTATAATTGAATAACTTAGTACAACGTGCAAGAAATATTCTTACCCAACGTGTGAATGAATACTACACTAACTATTTAGTTAGTTAAGGTGAAAAATATCTTACTCACTGTATCTTATCTTACCTTCATACTTCTTCCTTCCTACCTTTTTACCATGAGATAGCCAATCCTTAAGAAAGAAAGAAGAATCCTTATGAAATCCAAAGGAGACGCTGATTAAGAAATGTCAAGGTTCGGTGACAAGTTTAATCGGTCTATTACAGTCTAGTAGCCGGCGAACTTCTTACACCCTTGGAACATTTATCCCGGTTTTGTAACATTTCTCATCAATACTTAGCTCCTCTTGGTAGTAGCGTTATGTTATATAGCCTTTGTCGGTAAAGAGACTAACCAATTGTTACCGAGATAAGTGCGTTTAACCAAACTAACAAACAAATTCTTCAGCTTTCTAATATTAGTATTGATTAGTAATAATTGATAAATAATGTGAGTAATGCTTAAAAATTAGTGTAATATTTATTGATGTCATATTGTAATATCGAAGTGTGTACGTCCCCTAATGCTCGTAAATGTGCCGGCACGTGCTATCATTTCTTTACACCGTAACTTATAAAATACCTACCCACTTGTTTAACTTTAGATTTTTCGAGATTACTACGGAAATGTAAGTTATATGAAAAATAAAATATACTTTACGGAAGAAATATCCATAGTACGATATTGACTGTTAAAATATGGTTCTATACAGTTTATTAGGCACTGTATTGTGTAATATATCTAACAAAAAGTCGCCATATATTTTACTTCTTAAAAAATACTTTAATAATAAACACTGAACGGTTGTTTTCTTCAATCGTCCGCTGGACAGAGCCAGGGTCATTCAGATAGTTTCTAGCCTAAAAATTATTGAATAAAAACTGTGAAGGCTTAAGTAGGTAACTATGCTCTTGAAGCACATGATTTGTATAAATTGTGTTTAAGTCAAGGAAAAATATGTTTCAATAATCACTTCAAGACGAAAGGGAAACATGTTTTCTCATTCATACGTTTTATTACGTATGTATTTGTGTATTAATGTTTAAGTTGTATTTTATAGAAACATACGAATAGCAACATACTTGCGTTTATAGCGAGAACGTGCCGAATAGCTAGATCTTAAACTTAAAGAAATATTGCAGGCAATTTGTATTTAGTGCTACTAGACATCTAACAAATGTATTCGTATGGTTATAAAAGAATCGAGAATACCTAAGTTTGACACAACCACACTTGACCTATCTCTCTCGGGGTATACCACCAACATATTATGTCCTACTATCTATGAAAATCTGTCAGGTATACAAGGTATCATTATCTCTTAAAGTAATTCGAACATTTCCGACTTTCTTATCCCAAGTGAAATATAATTGCCTTATTTTAATATCTTACTTTGGTATTATTTCAAGATAGATGCTGTGCAAAAAAAGTAGGAGGTTCTCAATTCATCTGTATTTTTTAATGTGCGTTTTTAATAACCTTTTACTGGGTAAGTATGCTGATTTGGATGATTCTTTTTTTATTCGAAAGGTAATGTTTGTCATCTTTTCCCATATAATTTGAGCGACATCTGACCAGTAGTTTTTGAGTTATCCGTAATAACGCATTTATGTGATGCGTATGACTTCGGAATCGGAATATTGAATACCGCGTATTTATTGAAGTTGGTTTTTGTCCATTGATAAAGCGATGATAAACCCTTTTTTAGGGATGAATATCTTTCAGTGAAAAGCTTCGATAGTTATTAACTTCTTGTTTCTTACTGACAAACAACTCGACGTGTTTTGCCTAAGGGCTTGACAGCCTGTTTTACTTTCTCAGTTTTTTCTTGGCCGGTATTGCTGATATTCTTAGGTGACCACTTTATTTGTTAACCGATTTAAATTAAATAAAATACTATATATTAAGTAAAGCCCATCATAATATATTCTGAAAACTGCATTGAAATCGGATGGGCCGTTTCTGAGATTAGCGTGCAAAAACATACAGAGATACACACAGACTAAGTGAAAAAACATTGTTTTGGATTTTCTTGCATATATAAAGGCCCCCATTATGGATTTTTAAATATTTTTGCCATAAACAGATAGCGTACAGTTAACTTTATTATATGTATAGATAGAGATGGGATCTGTACAGAAAAAAATGTTTTGATAAATGTTTTTAAACAATATTATATTTTCTTAGCTTCAATAGTCTATGATATTGATAGGAAAATAAATGTAGATGGCGTCAGTAGCAGCGAACAATTTGGACTTAATAATTATTACATGCAGATGGTAAGTATACAGATGTTGGTAGACGGCAAACGTTAATGTACGCTGCAACGAGCCGAGATCAACCACATCGAATCGGCGAGACAGCCTCGTCAGACAAAGGCACCGAATGTTTGTCACGCGTTGTAAATATTTTGGACAGGGTTTTACGGGACCCGTAGTTTTATGGGGCTTTCACGCTGACATTATTGTCTTCAGCTCTCCTCGGCTGATTAGCTATGCCCGAGGCAGCTACGGAAATACATCTGCAATTTATTGTTATTGAAGAATTTGTTTACGACGACTCATTCTTTTGTTTCCTCTGACTACCTGACGATTCAATTTGTTGACGTTTTCTGCGAAAACAAAAACTGGTTTTAGTTTTTAATTAATTGTCATAAATGTCTGTGTTTGACTTAATTGAGTTACTTCTTAGCCTATTGAGGTAATCGTGGCTCCTAAACGAACTATCATCGGTATTTGTGTATGCCGGTTACTTTACCAATTTCTTTCATTTATGGTAATTACCTCTTGTTGATCCTTTTAATTTTTAATTAAGTCAGACATATTTCGTGTACACGAAATGTGGAATAGTTTATTTTTTTAAATAACCAGTTGATAGAGGAGCAGGCGAGCCACTTGAAGTTAGTGGACTCCGTTGACTATGAACTTACAATACCAATACATCATTGTATTTTTAGAGTATCGAGAATTAGAAAGATGGATGAAACAAAGAAAGAAAGATAATTCATTTAGTAAAAGATAGAACAAATAGAAATAAATAATAATAATCTTAACAAATTTGGTGAGATAGAAACACACAAATCGATTACGGACACTTTTATGTCATAACTTATAAGTAAGTTAATGATAAACATCCTTGAGTTCAAGTAAACCTTCATGCTGAAAGGGAAAGCCTATTGCAGCAGGTTTCTATCATTGGAGATGGTCAGACTCTCTCTCAGTTCAATCTTGACTATAAAAATTATATATCATAAATATAAATATATATAATAAATATATATCTTGCTTAGGTGAAGAAAAAATTCGCCACGCATCAGAGTTCTCCATATTGTGCTCAAAGGTTTATGAAATCTGCACATGTACACTTGGCTACCGTGTTGGATTATGATTTGAACTGCATTAGAAGTTCTCGGGCCACTTAACTATGGTTATCGAATATCTCCACGTAAGCCTACTAACTTACGTATGTATGTACTGATATACTGGGGTCGGCGAAATGTTATAAAAAACAACTATTCCCAGACACCACATTTATTTCATATAAATAAATAATAAATATAATAATAATAAATATAATAAATAAATAAATAAATAAATAAAATTTCTATGCTTCAAAAGATTCATTTTACTACCATTTATAGATTTCTGGCTCACACGCGTTTTGGGAATGTTACTACTACAGCTTATGTATGGATCTGTATGGGCAACGAAACAAAATTTTGAAAGAGAAAATTTTATCAAAATATACATATTGTATACCCAATTATTACCAAATTGGTAAACCACACATGTAAACCTGTTTAATATTATCGACAATAATTTAAGGTGTCTGAGGCATTTTTTTGTCCAATGGAACAGCATGTTAGAATACGTGTTAAGTCTTTAATTGTGAGATGCGACTGTTGTACATATAGATTCTTATAAGTGCAATCTTACGAACTCGTGACTTTGATTTCTGGAAAACAACTATATGAAATCATACATAAAAAGCGACTAAGTGTGAGTTAAACTCATTCTGGAGTTCTATTATATCCGTTTTAAGTTTAAAAACCTGTTTTCTTTTACTTTGGGTGTTATATAATAAAATTTCTTTTTCAATTGTTCGTAGTAGTTTCGAAGATCACTTGAGATCAATAGAATTAATTTTTCATATTAATACTATAAAACATGAAGTTTAAAATTATAAATATAATTATGTATGTTCTATTTTGTCTCTTTAAATAAAATTTGATACTTACGCGTTTGGCGTGACGCAATAGTTTTTTATGATTTACCAATAGTTAAGCCTTAAAATGGAGCTAGCCTTGTATTTATAACAAGTGTACTTGTTATTGAATAGTTGGCAGCTGTATCTTCCTAGCGAGCAACATATTACGGGCTCGAACCTGGGGTCAGAATATTACAATGGTTATACGTTACTCATTACTCAAGTATGACCGATGGTCACATTGATACCTGAGACCTTAATCTTAATCATATTATTTTTTATATACGAGACTCTAAAATGATGTTTATTTTTTAAACTTCCAATTAAATTATTCGAAAATGGCATTTCTAAACAAGTTAATGAGAGTGTATATCAATTTTATGGTATAATTGTATAATTATGCGCATACGCAATTCAGTATTATACAAATTGAGCGGTCTTTATGTGTTCTTTTAATGAGGACCTGTCTAGATTCATAATTATGCGTTTAATAATGTTCAATGATTTCTCTGTGCGATTGTCGTTCTCGAGGTGTTTACTACGTGACCGTTGAGGTGTTAAGTCATATATTCAAACAAAAGTTGAAGATTAGTGTTTACTACGACTTTGTTGAAGCATGTGAATGACAGCGAAGCTTATGCTAATGACGGTTGTTATGTGAAAGGTGTAAGTAGAATATAAGGAAAGATAATAAATCTTATGCTGACTATTCCAATATTACATTTCTATGTAGTTGTCCCGCAAACGTTGTTATGCAACATATAACCGATTTTAATGAAACAAACACTAAATGTTAAGTGAAGCCCGTCACAATATAATCCTGAAAACTGAACTCAAATCGGATAAGCCATTTCTGAGATTAGCGTGCACAAACATATAGACAAAATGAAAAAAAAAATGTTTTTGCTTCTATTGCGTATAGGTATAAATTATTAATTTTAAAATATGTTTGCCATGTACAGACAGCGATCAGTAACAGTTATATAATATGTGTAGATTATAATAATTCTATCGGATTAGACAGATACAATTAAGTACAAAACATTTTCTATCGCGTCGAATTGTCAAATAAATTCTTTATATAAAATAGTATTTAAGAAATTATGTGTTTATAATTATAATAATTGTATACATGACAATCATTATTAAGTACATTAGTATACTAGTAACTATGTAAGAAAAATGTTTATGGCCATTATGGTATATGACAAAGAAGGTACAATTCTTAAATAGGAAGTTTTGCGTCTTATAAAATAATGAGCAATGGTGATTACTCCTTCGTATATACCCAAAAGTACGCGGAAGACGTATTCCCTTCGCACCAGCTGAGTAAATTGGAGTGGTTGATGAAAAAACGAGTGGTTCTGTGCCGGTGCGCAGTGTGAGGCGACTGCAAGGTTGCGGTAGCCTCGCTGTTTGTGGAGCGTGACGCCGACGTGTCGGCACCCACGCCGTGACGTCATCCCTGCACCTGTTGGTAAACTGCTGTTTGTTCAGAGGTAAACCAGTACTTATCAATTGTTGATTATGTTTTGGTCCGTTTATGTACTAATATTACAAAGGTGGTTTGTGAGTTTGTGAATCTTTCGGAATACTGAACTGATTTTGAAAATTCTTTCACCAGTCGAGTATTCATGCCTCAGTATTAGGCTATAATTTATTGATATAGCTGTAAAAATTTAAGCCTCAGACAACCTTTACGAAGTCAACATCGTCTGCGAGTTACTATTTTATAGTTTAGTCTCCATCTATGTCTGATTTGATTTAAGTTTCTTTATTATTATTTACAGGTCCTGCGAGACTGCGGTCCAGCTATATTACCATCTAATTTTTATGCCTACAGTTCTCATACATAGAGTTCATTAAATGATTCTACTTATCCTCTCTGTCATCTTCTAATATATTTAGATTTTTTTTTTCAAGTTGGCAGAGGCATAACTGGTTTCCTGATTTCTTCCCGCTCGTCTACGTGTCGGCTGTACCTACCAATGATCGTGGAAAACAGTCACCGTTTTGCATCAGATATATGAATCTGTTCGTTTGAAAGGGGAAATCGCCACAAGTCTTTACATTTTATGATGCATTTGCATTGGTCTTGTTTTAATTTTTTTTTAACTTACAATAACTAACGACGAATATCTCCTTTAAATATGGTTAGATTTTGACGTTTGAGATTAGGTACCTACTTGTATTATGAATCAAAATCAAGTGACGTTATTGAAATGGCTTATACATATATGGAAATAAATACAATGCCCCAAAAAATACTTTGAGAATCCAAGCTCTTTAGGTTAGGTTTCTTTCGGTTCACATATTTGTTGATAGATAAATATTTCATATTGCGTCGTGATTAGTTATAATATTGTAATTATATATAAACGAGAGAACTGCGTTTCTATACGTCCTAGTGTGTATTTATTTAATAGATCTTGCACCCAACCTCATCCACGAAAATACTGTATTTCTATTTTTGTTGTTATGTTTTATATTATTTCAGCTAAGAAGAGAATATTCCAAGTTTTAAAGTTAAGTAAGACGTAAGTTAAGTGAGTAAGACGCATATAAACTTTTACCAATATTACTTAGGGGATGCATTTTCAAAATCCTACCGTGTCTGTCATATTATATAGGTATTCCCTACATTTACTTACTGAGTTCATAGTTATTAACTCATTTGTTAAGGTGTATCGTCTGTCAGTCACTTTTCGATAATGCTTTATTAAGTAGAGATTAGTATCATAACTTCTCTTGTTAACAAATTCAATAAATATAGACTGACAAACGGACTATGTTCTTAATATCACTTTTGACACCGCTCTTAATATCAGATTCATCTAATCGCGATAATTGAAATTCAAAATAGAACTATATAGAAAATAAATATATTAACAAAGATTTTCACGCAATGATAACAGTGAAATGTATTTATTTAAAACTTTATTTACCGTACAAATTTTAACGGAAACAAATTTCTCCGCATTCCAAACTTTTTTCAGAGTCACGAAACTTCTCTCGCGAAATTGGTGTGTCTAATATTGAACTGCTAGTTTGAATTTTAAATGACAGTAAGAACATCGTTGACGTAAACTTATATCTATATCATGCAATTTAAGGAATTGTATTGTAACAATTTTGTCACTGTATATTCATCACTAGTGGCCGCCCGCAACTCCGTCCGCGTGGAAGTGATGGAGCATTTCCCTTCACTGCTCTTCTGCTATTGATTGTAGCGTGATGAAAAGTATACTATAACCAGCCCAGGAGTATGAAAAATAATTGTACCAAGTTTCGTTA
>DWJN01006717.1:0-10472 GCA_018248895.1 Carystus phorcus | reverse complement strand
AAATAAACCTTGGCTTAAAGTATTGTATTAAAGATAAGCCTATACTTGATAATCGTGGTTTAGACCTTATTTTGTAATACGGCGGTTAAAATTTTTTATCCGGAACAAAACGAAAAACGCTAAATTAACTTTAGGAACATTCAGTGAATATTTTTATTTACTTTCGTCAACTTTAAATGAAAAATGTAATTGAATTCATTCGATATTCGCCGCTTGTCAACTTTGAAATGGTACTTTTAACAGCATTGTGTTGTTTACAGTTTAATAAATTTGTTTATTATTCTTTTAAGTTAACCAACGTAAAACCGTCGAAATAATAGACGCGGAATATTAAATTTACTACTATATTACTAGGTACCCTTTTTCATACTTACTCAGTCATACTCAACTAAGCAATAAATTTTTCAGTTTGATTGAAAGTTGCAAAAGGCTGTTGTGTTAAAATATAATAATTATGTCGCTGGATTTAAGTTTAGGTTTATCTTATCGAAGGCTTATGGGACATCTGACAACTTTCTATACTTTGTTTTACCACAAATTCCTCCACAAGTTCCCACTGTATCAATTATGTAACAATATATTTTTTTCGTTATGAAATGTTCTGCAATAAGTGCCTGAGTTAACAAAATGTACCAAGTCTACATAACTGTACTTACATAAGCAAAATATTCAGTACTGAAATATTCCTCGTGACTTATGATTAATTCGTAAGTGACGATACTGAGGTACAAGGCGTCGCGAGCAAATTGGATACAATCACGCTAGCTGTTGCCGCTGTGGCTCCTTTGTTCCTATCCCATAAAACGTTTTGTATCGGGGAATAAAATTCTCTATTTTATTCGCCGACGGTGCACATGCAAGCAATTTTCTTATGGCGTCATCTATTTTAGATGATAGCAAGCAAGTGGATGATAGGAAGAATGCACACTGCTCCGAGTCGACGTTCGGGTGTTGTTCGGATGGTTCAACGACTGCGACGGGTCCGAATGAAGAAGGATGTCCAATTACGGGTTCGACTTGTGGCTGCAATCGATTGGGATCGGTGTCAGATAGATGTGACGACAGTGGTCAGTGCGTGTGTCGGCCGGGCGTTGGGGGCCTCAAGTGCGACAGATGCGAGCCCGGCTATTGGGGACTGCCTCGCATCGGTTCCGGGCACACCGGCTGTATCCGTACGTACACTGAATATCAATTAGCTTTTACTGATATTAAGTTTGCAAGCCCCGTTGAATCAGAATCAAATTGTATAATACTTGTTTGAGTATTGCTGATTTATTTCGATGTGGCGTTTTATTGTTCAACAGAATTATAATTCAAAATATGTAAGGGTTTGATAGTATGAAAATGGATTTGGTAAACTGAACACTCATTCATAAGCTCACCTGCAATACTGATTTCAATCTTCAATGATACGTCGTGATATAAATTGCTACAATCAACCTTTTATAACCTAAAAACAGGGCTGGCTGTTTCCTATTAAAAATTTAATAAAATATTTGTGTGTCGTATTTAATTTAATACATAATTATAACACACGATATGAAGATAATAAATATGTAGATGTTAAAGATTGAATTAGAAAGGTTAACTGTTAGGTATATATTAAAACGTCATGTATAAAGAATGTTAATGGACTGTTCAATATGAAGCATAATGAAAATGCAATTATTTCGTCATCGGAAAGCAGTAGTGTCATTCATTTGTAAATCTTTTTTAAGTTTAACCCTTTTCAATTAATTATGGTAACGTCGGCGAGCGACTAACCAAACCTGTTAAATTTATTTCGTTTCACGTATTGAGGTCAAATTAAAGTGGTATTAAATTTTCAGCGTGTGGATGCTCTGCTTTTGGATCAGTGAGAGAGGATTGCGAACAAATGACCGGGCGATGTGTTTGTAAAACTGGAGTCCAGGGTCAGAAATGTACGGTGTGCGCGGACCATCGTAGACGATTAGGGCCCAATGGATGTTCGGACCGTAAGTAATGATTTATTATTAATTATTACATATTTTTTTAACGTTACACATCTATTAAAGTGTTTAGACAAAACGGTTTTGAGCATGTCTTTAGCGTGTTAAGGAACTTGTCCGCGATATGCAACACAATTTATTGCTATTCTTACATCCTTTTAAATGCGACCTATTTACTCCATTTGTGGTTATTATTTTATTGTTTTATGCCTTAAGCATAAATGTATACATAAACAATTTATCAATATAAAATGTTACTAACGATAAAAAGGCTTCAGGATCATTGTTATTTAAACTTTTATATTACACGTTTAATTGAAAGCAATAAGATGAATACGCCAAATAAATATATATAGCATATAAATAAATATGTATAGTACAAACACCTATTTTTTCAATTAAGTGATATATACTCGTATGCTTTTCGAATACAGACAATATCGTGTGCTATTTAGAATTGGATTGTTTACGATGATATATGTATGTATGTATATTATGGTTCTTCTGATTTTCATTAGTTTCAATTTCAAAGATATTATTAGTTAATAGATTTTTAGGTCTTACTAAACGCTTTGCGGTGACATAGAAATTTTCGACAAATGGGTTGGTTAATAACCTTGCTAATAGGTACGTGTTGGAGCAGTATGGTAATATGACGTAGGCGCCGTTATTTATTGAATAATTAATTGTATAACTATCGTTTTAGTATAGGCGCAATTGTATAATGTTGTACATTCTATTTTATGTTCATTTATATAAGGCTAGTTAAGTTTTCTCACTTTACGAAAATTCAAAATCGTTGAAATAGTTTTAATTACATTATTGGGTAAACAGTAGGAAAACTAATTAAGAGAACTTTTAAGTAGGATTAAGTTAAATAAAGTCTATTTTAAGCACTGGAGTAATTGTATTTCCTTCCGTATTGCTTATCTAGTAAGTAAAATAAAGTCAATGCGGTAAGCATTCTGTTACGTGGAGTTGGCACTGTTTCGTGAGCTTATCGATGCGACTGTAAAATATATTTTACTAAGTAAATACTCCAAGGGGATTATCTTGAAATTAGTATTGTCTTTTAAATTACGCTCAAGTATTGTACAGTAGTTTGTGTACTTCGTTAATAATTTGCAAATTAAGTAAGCAGTTAAGAACAAAATAATATTTATTTATACCTACAAAATTTCTAGTTATTCAGGACTATATGTTTAAAGATAAGCCTTCAGCCCATTAATGACCCAGTTCTAAGTACGGGTATATTCTCATGACTGACGAGGTCTAGAGAATACTCCACCACGCAGCTCTAGTGCTGATTGGTGGCGGGGTTAGTAGCCAGGCCAAGTGTCGAAAATTAGGCCTGTTTTGAAGACTGATGTCTATGACAACACCCGGGGCCGATGGCTTAACGTGCCCTCCGAAGAACGGAAATGCTCCAGAAATTTTGGCCACCACCATCCAGAGACCGACCGTTGCTTAACTCGGTCGATCTCATAGAAATTGGTCAGCCGCCGGGCTAAAAGCACTTAAAACACATTATTTCTGATGTCATATTTGGTAATCATTAAGGTTACGTAGTTTCTCATAGAGGTACTTTAATTTACTGAGACATACATTTCACTTTACCGTATTGTAATGAAATGTAAATGGATTTCTCCGTATATCTTAGTTTAAAATAAATCCTAATTTGTGAATGTCGAAGTATATTGTTGTTAGGAGTTGCGTAACACACATGAATAACAATTACAGAAGCAGGTTCACTAACTCTAATTTATGGGAGATGAGAAGACAAGCGTATACGTACAGCATTGCGGTTTCTGATATAAGACAATCTATAATAATGTATGTAGAACGGATTAAATCTGATTGAGTAGACATCATATAGACTCAGACATGTTATATTGGAACTTTAATATATAAGTAAGACTTTAAATAATATAACATAATAAATGAGTGTATTTCTGCAAGAGGAAAGTAATATCTAAAATAACTTTACTTATGTATTTCTAAAACTATGTATAATTTATGATATTATTACGTCTAAATAGACATCGTAATAAGACACTGATACGTGCGTGTATTATAGAAAATACATAATATATTAAGTTTAATGGCTTGAGCTTATTATTTATGGAACGCGCTCGGTAGTTTCATGTGTGACCGATAAGTACAAAAATGCCTGAATGCTTCTTACGTGTTTCAGATGTCTTGTTAAAATATTCAGCTTAGTTTAAAAAGGTCATTAAATCCGTTAATGTTTTTATTAGTTAGGTATGTGTTATTACATTTGACATAAGACTTATTATTTTATAGTAAATTGTTAAGGTTTTTTTTCTGAGCCGCCGCTATGGCTACATCGAAAAAAGTTTTTTTCGTGAATAAGAAAAATGTGGCTTAGCGCGATATTATTTGAGATTGGAATTAAACCTATACCTCTTCACCAATACACGATAGTAAGTCGGTATGTTCTAGTTCTCAGTACTGAAGAATCTTGACTTAAAAAATGCCGCTTATATGTTGAAGCTGGCCTTGGAATAAATATTATGCGTGGAAATTTGCAGTTGTGCCAATATACCTACTAGTATAACTAATAAAGTCATTTTTATCGTGCATTTGTAATACAGGTTACATATAGGTATTATATGAGTTTGAGCACATAAGAGTGGCTTTAAATGGAGTACCGTACAAGAACCGGGCAATGCGCAATGCGGACAATTTAATAGCACAACACAATTGTTATAATATGTACAAATAATTTCGGTCTACTTATTTTAATGCTCAGACGTCTAATTGAAAATATGTTTATGTGAATTACTGCCTAGTAATCAAAATACACATTTAAGCTCACAGCTATTCGTTTACAATTCCATTACGGATTCAGACACATAGTTAAATGCCTACATGGATGATGTTTTAGTAATTTAGTTTGAAACACCCATTTTAATGAAGGTTCTGCACATCAAGCCTGCTTTTATATTCAATTTAACATAACTTAGCTTACGAATATAATAGAGTCAACACTGTTTTGAAACTAGTTCATCTGGAAACAAATCCAGCAATTTTGTTTATTTTCGTTCACGAAGCATATTATGTCGTTAGTAAAAAAGAAAACGCGTTTTAAATCTTTCAATCCTTTTCTTTTATATACTTTTGTCTCGTTTTGCCTTACATGATTTTTAATAGATAGCCTTAAAACGAAACGGATTTTTATTAAAACATATTTACAGCTAAAACGATATTTTATAAAATCCTTAGAATATAACTGAATAATAATCACGGAAATATTTCATGCGACGTTGCTGTTATATTCATTTATCGTTTTTAATTGATTATTTTAATTATTTATATAATACAATTTAATTGTTGGACCTTGCAAAACTTGTAAGATAGTATATATCGTAATTTTTTTTAACAAAAATTTTGAAAACTTAAGAATTTGAATTATTTTTTAATCTTTACCTTTATAGCTTTATTCTTTGGTCAGACTGTGTAAGAGTATATAAAGTAAAGATTCACCTTCAAATAACGATGAATTAACAACTATAATGTATTGTAGCCGACACTGGTGGGATAGCAGAATCTTGTACAGAACTGTCGTGTTACTTCGGCGCGGTATGCACTGAAAGAACTGGAGGCGCGTTGTGTGAGTGCGCGGCCGCGCCGTGTCCAAACACCGAGTTGAATATGCTGGTGAGTACCATTGCTGCTAGACTATTTGACGTCAGACTATTATTAATCATTTCAATAATCTTAAAAACCAAAACCTTTCGACGCACGACGTCAGCTTTACTTCTCGGAACCAATTTTATCTACCTCTAAGAGGAAATAGCTAGTCAACATTTTTTGTCTTGTCTTCACATTCACATTTGTTTAACAATAGACTCATTTTGGGTGAATAAAGGATAGTAAATTATTATTAGCGTCTGTAGCGCTTTAGATTGTGTAACAGATTAGATATAAATATAAGTATTTTCACGGGAATAGCGAATAATACATATGTTCCGGTATTTAACAGGTCGGTATATCAATCATAACTACTCGTATATGTGCTGATTTATCAATCTAAGTTGTGCTCGTAGATGTTCTGCAACATGTTTGACTTATACCGAGTTCAATACTCGTCCGGTACGTAAATAATATACCATAGTATGTTATTACGGTTAAGTCGATGAGTTCTTTCGCGAGTAGACATTCTAAGCTGCAAATTTAATCTTGAGTAATTCCAAAACGTAAACGTCGTATAAAGATTAAAGTTATATTACAGTCGGAATATTAGACCAGCTTTATTGTTAAGATGAGCCATATGATGGTATCAGGCAACCGTCTTATTTTTAAGATGAATACATGATGGTAACTAGAAACTGTCGTCCATGTACGTTGTCAGACCAGATAGAAGTTTATAGAAAGAAAGCGTATGCGTTGGCTCTCAAACTGGAACACGACGAATCGTTCAGCGGCTGACTTAATAGGGCGGTAGTTAGCCAGCCGGACTTCACCGAAAAACAATAATATCAATGATTTAAAAATAATATTGATACGAATAACATAATAAAATCTTTGCGCGAAACCTTAGCACAAAGCAAACCTCTCGTCTCTTACGAAGCCCTGCTCTGTCTTAAGATTGGGGTCAGTATTGTAGACAGCAATACAACTAATCCTTTTACGTAGACCTCCGTTGCCATATACGAATCAAATATACACGAGCCAAAAATACAGCCCATAAAGATTTAGTACTGTTTAGATTTAATACCCTATACAAAAAAGTAAATGATACATTATAATATATAATAGCAACGCATTAATCTTCGAAAAGTCAATTTAATTAAGTGTTCGTTTATAAACAATTTGTATTGTTTTAAAGTAACTAATAAGTACCAAGTGTTCAAGTAATATTAGGCCGCTTGTACTAGTAAGTTTAGTTAGGACTGTTACCACTTACGTTCGAATACGGCTTGTATACGGAGTTGAACATGCCACACACTTAGTGTTATCTCTAGAGTGATGTCTAATGAGATTATACTATCCATTAAATAGATTCCAACTGCAGGCATCATTAGAACTTATAATGAAAAGGTTTCCTTGCGTGGATGAATAATGACACGCATGTCAGTTGACATCCCCAGCCTGTTCCAATTAGTAATGCAACGTAATTAAGATTCATGTAGGTTGTATTTTAATAGAAGTGGTGAGGATATTTCACAGTTTCTCCTTTCTTTATTATACCGGTAAATTAGAATCCAGAACGATTCTATTAGTAAAATGTTGAGAAGAATTGCCTACGTTAAATAAATGTTTTGAGTTTGAGAATTGCGCAGGTAATGCATGCTCCGGGCCTTCACCAAGTTTCAGAACATAAGAGTGCCACCATGGCCAATATAAATGTATTTTATTATTATTGTTATTATTATTATAAATGTCTCCTCACTATATCTTTCGCGAATAAATTTTTATCATACACATTATTTGAAAATTAAAGTCATCATCTTCTATCTCCCTACCCTTATCTCATTACTTAAGGTCGACGCAGTATGTCTTCTTCTTCCATTCATCTCTTTCCGTCGTCAACTCCGCACTCGCTCCTTTCACACACATGTCATTCCTCACACAATCCTTCCATCTTTTCTTCGGCCTACCTCTACCCTAATATCCGTCCATTTTCAAATCTATATGAAAATTAAAGTACCGGCGATTAAAAAATGCCCCCTTCAAAACAGTTTGTATACCTAAGTGAAATGTTTTCTTAATTTTAAAATTTTCTAACATTTTATATACAAAAAACATTTCAACGAACATTATATCTCAAAGTGCTAATACTCCAGAAAGTTTCTAACGTTCAGTTAATGCCGCCGTAATGGTACAAAGTGTTTCTGCATCAAAACTTATTAATATTACTTCGTGTGAGTAAACCTTCAAAGTTTTGTGAAAGGGAATTTAATAGGTTTGAAAATTGCATATAATTACCGTCATGTATATTATTTATTGACTTTAAGTTACGTAAGTATTTTCAGTCATCGGTCCGTTCCTTTCAGAAAACACTGAACAATTTTTTATGATTTTACCAATAACAAACATGAAAAAATAATGTATAAAAAAACGCTTATTAAAATATAGTTATATACTGTAATCATTCCAATCGTATTATTTTGAACATAACGATCATATTTTCCGAAACAAAGACAAAATATAAGAACTACCTATAAATAAATACCGTTTACCACAATAAAAATAGTAAAATCTTTCCATTTTTGTTAATGTTCCTCATTTTACCAAAAAAGAAAGTGAATGTGCCAATAATTTGCAGAAAATATTCCCTATTGAGTGATCAATCATTTTTGAATAGAGGTAGGCTATTAGAGCGGTTTTTTTCACGAGTAGGCGCTCTTGCACGTTAGTGCGACGTTAATGGCGCAATTGAAGGCAATATACATTATCCCGTGCTTTGAGAAAAAATATTTAGGAGAAAATTCCGTGTTTCTTATCCCAAAAGTTTTTCATTAACGTTTGAACTTTGTTTTCTCAGAAATATTGCGGCATGTAACGTGAAACGTTTACGCAGTTAAAAGCGAAAGTTAGCATTAATATGCCGTGAATAATGTAAGAGAACGTGACTTTTAAAAGTAAAAGATTTCTTTAGAATTTTTTCTATTACTTTATTATGTATGTGAATAGATATGGCTTCGAGTAAAAACTTATAATTGCAATAAATTTACAATCTTCTACATTTGCAACAAAAATACAAACAAACTTAAAGTAAAAGTTTCCTCGACTTAGAGCACACTGCATTGCAATTCAGAAACTCGATCTACGCAAGCAATGTTTAATTTCCGTGAAAATATATGTGCGAACTTGTTTTAAGTTACTATTAAGTAGTAACTTCAATAAACCAACAGGTATGCGGGAGCGACGGGAATACTTACGAATCTGAGTGCCACTTAAAGTTGCAAGCGTGTCGCAGTCAGGATGATATAGTCGTACAGGCCTTTGGGCCTTGTAAACTGTCAGAAGTGGCGGGCACGGCTGGCCCTCAGAGACCCTCATCGCCCATACAGTTCACACAGCAAGACGATGGTGCCGCATCAAAATCCACAAGACATCTGCTCAACCCTGATAAATACTATAATAAATACGAATGGACGAGAAAAGAGACACCGAGCGATATTGATACGTTACTTTCTGGACAAAAAATAAAAGGTAAGACTTGAATTGATTTGTTATTTATATTATAATTTAAATCACTGTATTATTTTTCTATGTCATTTGTTAAAATCACAATACTGAATTGCATCACAAAAATTATTGGCTTATGAAAGAAAACAAAAATACATAAACAAATTTAACAGTTAAGTTAAAAGTTAATAAAATAAAACCAATACAAAAGCTAAAGTTTAATGATTATTTATTTAAAAAGTAATTAGGATTTAAATAGATCCTGAGTAGGTTGTATTGTAAATACGACAATGCTGTGGGAGATTTAATGTTACTTTTAATATTACAGTATTATTGTATAACGCTCAGATAATATGACTAGGTTAAATACAATAAGTTGTGTTATATTCACTTAAATTGAATTAAAACCGAAACAAACCTAGCGCAGCAGGTTTCCATTGAGATTAGTTAGAATTCTCCCTTGAAATTATAACACTAGAAGAGCCGACGAACTTTGTATCACCTTGGAACATTTTTTAATTTCCCGTTTTTGTAACATTTCTCATCTCCTACCTGTCGTAGCGATATGTTATAGCCTATCTCGCTAACTGTACTATCCAACTCATTTTTTTTTATTCAGACCAGTAGTTTCTGAGTTTAGTGCGTTCAACTAAACAAACAAACTCAAAGCTTTATAATATCAATGTAGATACCCCGACGAATGACCGAAACTATTAATCAGTTATCTTGGGAAATGTTAACAGATCTTGAGAAACAAATTGATACCAATCACAGTAACGTAGTAAGTAGATAACTTTTAGACTAATTAACATCCTGCAAAGTAAATTACTATCTTACAAACAGACGATCATTTTTTAAATCAAAACAAAGGGCCGCAAATAGTTGGAGCTGCTCAATATATCTTTATGTTTTAGTATAATCACATTAGTGAACGTTTGTTTTTCGCTCCTTAGTAACTTAGTGAACACTTTACCTCGCCCAGTTTGAGATAAATTATGAAAGGTTAATATAATATAGCATCAATATCGTTATTCATTTTATATGCGGCAAAAAATTCCTCTTCGTATTTAATGTACACATTCTGAAATATCATCAACACGTTTTACGATGCTGAGTAGTGACCTAGTTCATATTATGTTGCATTTTAAGCATTTTGGTATACTATCGTTTTTATACTTACTTTTTATGGTATTTACCGATAAGGAATTAAGCCTGTATTCTAGACCGTTTTCATGCAGCCATATATTAATAAAGATAGATGTTATATAAATCTTATACTAATATATAAAGCTGAAGAGTTTGTTTGTTTGATTGTTTGAACGGGCTAATCTCAGAAACTACTGG